>JABUQX010012270.1:0-32500 GCA_015478945.1 Trachelipus rathkii
CTTCTCTCTTGCTCTACCGGATGAGTATAGTATAGAATATAAGTATATAAATAAATACCCTATCTTATGTAATTATATTAATATATATGTTATATATTATATATATATGTATAATACATATATATAGTATATAGGGGTATCTATATAAATTCAGGAAATTATGATACCCTCTCTTTGTACGGTATTATATATATATAGTATACGATATATAGTATAATTATATATATTATATATATATATATAGTAGAATCTATAATATATTATATATATAATATCTACTATCTTAACGCGCCCCCTCCCCTCTATTAAATTATTAACTCCAGTATATATATATAGGCTACTTATAGATATATGCATAAACAATATTTGGCGATTTTCACTAATATTATACAGTATGGCAGAGAAGCAGTTCTAAATGTATATAGGAAAATCGGATTTTTTATATTTCTTGTAGGATGCGGTCGCAGTTTTCCTTTATTGCAAAGCAAACGGAATTTACCTATTTCCTTTTTTATAGAAGGTGTATTATTTCTGTGCTCATTATATTAAAGATTTATAGATGTAATTTATTATTTGAAAATTGTTTGAAGTTCAAGGACTCAACTAAAAAATTAGAGGTATTCAGGTGTTATGTTTATCTGAAGCAACCGTACTTTTTCATCCATCTTATGTCCTCATTTGAAGGCTAACACCAGGTAAATTCTATAATCAGTATTTACCTTTGATCGAGAAACGGTTTTACTTGTCAAATCAACATTTCTTTCACTGCACTGTTGGAGTGGCATTTTGCATAAGTCCCCGTCAAGTATGTCGTGTCATACAGTTAGTGTCCTTGATGAGAAAACAATTCTACTTCAGTTCAAAAAATTAAGTTACTTAGCGTTCTCGTTCATCAGACAAAATTCCCTATTGCTTCAATCCTGTTCTACATAATGTATCACTTAAATCGTACAGGGTCTGCAGTTTTCATGTACCTCATCTTTTCTTTTGTCGTCTTGGGAACCCTGTTGAACGCTTAAAGTCTATTGGATTAGTTTACGATTAATTTTAATAAAACATGACTCAACACGCAAAGAAATGCTCAATATGTTAATTGATCTTTAATATGTAATGAATAAGAAAAAGACAACAATGCTCATAGACTCCTCCAACATAAGTTTTTTTTTCTAATTGGTACCAATTTTATGACTTTATTTTATATAAGATGTAATGTAAGAGCAACGGCTGTTATACACATTGTACTATAAGGTTTGCTCAGATTTTGCTTCGACTGTTCCTGATGGGACATGGAGATTTGTTTTGAATGCGCGCCATATAATCAAAGGATCATTATTTTCAATCCTATAGCTTATTGATTAGTTGATATCTTTGTCTGGGTCTATTTGACTGAAATTGAATCATAAAAAAGAAAGTACCTTTCAAAATTGAACGAGCTTGTCGTGTTTGGGAATTTATTGCTTCCACACACTCTTAGTAATCGCTAGCCAAAATACTTTTGTTATCAAATTAAGATATTGTAATTGTTCCCTTCGTAACACCCATTAATAAGCTACAATCACACTAGGCCAAGTATCATAAAACTCATTTCTTTTCAAAGATTCGTTTTAGATGAAATTTATTTGTCCCAACCTAAATTGGATGAGCTTACTTAATATGGGACGAAGTTTATCCAGCCTCAATAATCCAAATCAATCGTGCTAATTTTTATTATTAAATCTTTATTTACATTTATTGTAAGAGATGTTGTACTAGGTCGAAAGGTTTGTTAGGTCAGGAGTATATATTTTCATATTTTCCTGCTATCACTGATAAAATTTATCAGAGAATTTTTACAAAGTAGTTTGTAAATATATTTATTAAGTTGTATAGAAGAATTTATTTACAGATTATTGGTACGATTGGTCTGTAATGTTTTCCTCAACAAGCAGTCAAATATTTCTAGCAAACGTACGTATGAAATCATTTACTATTACCTTTTTCAAATTGCCTTTTGACGTTTAATATTATATATTTTTAGTAAATTTTCGCTGATAATTAAATAGATGGAAATTTAACCATTTCAGCTATTTTTTTTCCTCTTTTTAGTATGTAATCTGATGTCTGATCATCTCAACCATTTTAAATATTCGTTTACTATCTTATCTTCATTCTTTGAGGCAGTCGAGTCTGTTGGCGGATGTGCATTTTTTGGGGAGCAACGTAAACAGGCGCAGTTAAAATACACTTTCCCCTTATCGTTTTGCCGGCAAGGCTGCTTCTCAGCGATATTTAGAAATTTTTCTTTTATTATCAAGAGCTTTGAACAATAAAAGTTTCCATGTTTAATATAATGATATACTTATATATTATATACCTTATTATCCCCTGGATATATTATATATATATATATAACTACTTTAACGAATACCGGGTATTAGTACGGGGCAATTGTCCTCGTAATTATATATATATATACATATATTACTTATATATATATTATTCCTATTTAATCGGCGTAGCTTTCGTTACATCCGGTATGCGTTCTATTAGGCGATGGGCAAAGCGAATTGGCACCAAATGGGAGTCCCTTATTAAAACTAAGTGAAATAGGGATATGCTCAACGCGGTTAAAATTTCGTGACCATCGTATTGATGAAATAAAACTAAAATATGTTCTGCTATGTCTTGTTATTATATATAATTAAAATCAATTTCTCTTGTTCCGTCTGATGGAAGAAGATAAAATTGAAAATAAAAGTTATGGATTGCGCGCTCTTATGTCACTTTAAAGTCCTCGAGTACCTGCTTTCCCGTTACTTGGTATCGACACTGATATTTTTTTAGTTTTCTTTTTTTTTTTTGTTTTGTTTTTTTTTTTTTTTGTGTGTTGTTTGCTTGCTGGAGAGAGACATTGTATCAAGGGAAGCAAATGATTGCTGTAATCGAAACAATCTTAAAAGTAGTGAAGCACCAATTTTACGAAGCAATATTTGCATTAGTAAATAGTGAATAACAAGCTTATTACGGTGATGATGTAACATATTCATTGTTACCAGCTTATCGTTCTTCGGAAGTGGCATTACTACCATTGTAAAAAAAGGCAAGAAAATTATGGCCTTCGGTAAAGATTGAAGAAGAGAATAGAGTGATATCTGAGAGGCAGTGACCAGTGCAGTGAAGCAGTATGCGCCATTCTTGCAACGACCACGTGAAAATGCGATATGTGCATTGATGGTTTTTTATATATGTTTTTGATACTTCGTATGCTAGATATATAATGGTCAGATTGTTCGACTGAACGTTACGTTACTGGTGAAATCGGGGGCTGTAACTGGATACTATGCGTAACCATTTCTTTTCTTCTTCTATAGACTTTGAGCTTATTAATTATATTATAATTATTATTATTTATTATATATTATAGTATAATATTATCTTATATTTATATTAACGTGCCTACGATTATACTTATATATAGCTATCTCATACTATTACTATCTACTATTACTCTATATACTATATTATATAGTGACTCAGAAAGTAGGATTTAGATGGTATTAGTATATGTATATACCTAATATATATTATTATGATTATAGTATATATATATTTTATTATATGATATATTATATGATAAACTATGATATTAGGTTTCCCACTTTTGATAGTGATAGCTAAAAAAATGTTTATATATACGAGTTTTTATATTATTAATATTATTAGTTTAAATCATTATTGTTTAATGTTTGACATTTGAGTCATGATAATGCTATTTTGCAATTCTTTAGGGGGTGAAACTTAATATTAATTGTTGATGCTACCCATTTTTATTATATATACTTAGGTATAATTGGTGTTGAGATATGTGGACGCAGTTTCTATATATATTGCAATCAAATAATCTTAGTTTTGAAGTAATTTTTCTCGCGATATATTGAAGTAATGCTAATGTGTTATTGGTGTTTGGTTAAAACATGGTTATTATTATCTTACACGTCAATTCCTTATGTAAATTTGTGAGTTGATAATTTTGTGCTAAAGAGATTTGGCTATCTCCTCCTCCAGTATTCTTTTTAGATTATCTATATGGATACTATTTCATATATAAAATATATATATATATACCCTATTATATTATTATTATATATAGATATACTTTACTATATTATGTATTTAAATTAATATAATATATATTTATATTTTCCATCTTCATATCTATAAGATATAATTATATATATTATGTATATAATTATAATTATATGTATATATATAATAGATATATTATTATTATTATATGTATATTATATAATATATATATATCATTCCCTTATATATAGGGAGAGGAGAGAGAGAGTAGCAGATGAGAGAGTTACTAGAGAGAGAGAAGAGAGAGAGTAGATATTTTATTGTATTTAAATATAGGGTAGTAGGCTAAAAGATGTTTACAAATGTCGAGAGGTCTGATAGACGTATATATAAAGGAGGATGTGAAAATTCAAATTTAGTTTGTTGTGTAGTATTTTAAAAGATCTATTAGGCAATTGTGAATCTTTAAATCTGAGATGTAAGCTACGTTCTACTAATTTTCAATGAGTTTATTAGGATGTCTATAAAGATAGCAAGAAGATTGTGGTATAATTATCTTTTCATGTGTATTTTTATTAGAGTTTTGTGTGATTTTATATGTGTCAAAAATGTTAAGTGCACAGCTGTTAAGGAGAGAAGATTGGACCGAGAACTAATTGACACTCACTGCGCCGAGTTGGAAGCCATTCAGGACTTGTTCGTGTGATTACTTACTATGAAATTTTCTTCATTTGTGAGCACTCACGATACGATCCTGGTAAAGGCATCTGCTACTTTTAAGGGCAAATAAATACGTGCGTGTAGGTACGAATATTTATGGGGACGATTGCGTTGCGCGCGCGCGCGATATAGAGCCCAATTGGAAACAAGTGGTGATTTCTTCTGTCTGTGAATTGAAGATCGTATGGAGAGAAAACAGTAAGATGATGTGTTGATATTTCGAGCGTGAAATTAGGGAATTTATGCGATGGTGTGATTTACTCGTTTCCCTGAGTAGTAGTTTCTTAGCCCTCTTATTCTCTGGTTTTATATCTTATTTTCTACTTATATAGTTGATTTACACATTTATTATCTTTTCTCCACTTGAGATAAAATTATGGTGTGATAATTTTAATTTGGTTGACTTTCTCGAATTTGTTTTAAAGATCCGATATTCTGATGTTTCTAATACACACAATATTTTTATTGCCTAAACGCATTTTATCTTTATAGCAATATATGTTATATAATACTAATTAATTATTGTTATATATATGTCTTATTCATCTAAATTATATAATTATATATATTATAATAATTATTAATTACTATACTATATTATTATATATATTTATATTAATTATATATATTTTATATAATATATATATATTATAGTATTATTATATATATATATATTATCAGTGGCCCTTCATATACTTTGCTTTATTAATTATTTGGACGTTAAATTTATATATTGATTCTTTGATTTTATAATTGTTTACGAATAACCATCTTTACCTCTTTTTTCTCTCCCAATTTATTCATGAAATAGAATATTACATATAATAATATGCTCTCTGCACAATTGAAACAATGTGTGTGGTAATTATTAGCGTTTATAATTTTATTTTTCAATATTATGAAGTGCACATGTGGCACTTGAAATAAAGCGAATTGCGGAGAGTGGTGCGTGGGGAATTTTATTATTTAGTATTTATATTGGTCTTTTTAGCATTATTTGATTATATGCATGTGGCACTTTGACATTTTATATAAAAAAAAATTGTATCAGAATTTTCACATCTGAGCTAGTATGGATTAGATTTAATGATTTGTAGCTTCAACTAAAGAGTTAAAAGTCTAGTGAGTAAATGAATGGATCAAAAATTACATTCCAGAATCTAATGTAATAATATTCTTCGACAATATTTTCATTTGGTTCTCTCAGTCATACTAGACATGCCTTGTGTCACGAAAAAAAAATCTATTTGCAGTCTCTGTTTCATTTTCGAAGGAGTTTAACAATTTAAAAATATAGCTGAACTTCAGAGTTGATTCTATGTGCAACACACACATTACTCAAGTAAATTTCTTGAGCAATGTTTATATTTAAACAAACAACAGAAGTATTTTACTTAAAATAATAAGTATACTGTTTGAATGACATTAAAATTCATGACGCTATATTCTATCAAGCTTCCTATTCCCAATGTAATATTATTTTCTTTAACTAATAGCATGAAGATGATCAAGATAGTTTCGCATCTTCTACCTAAATATTGATGAGTCATATCACAAAAAAAAGCAGTACTAATTTTTTTGCTATTTCAAAATATGTAAATAAATATAAAACAAGTCCAGAATAGATTTAAAGACAACAAAGTTTCTGAAAGAAGAGGAGAGGTGGTCAATATTCGAACTATTTTATTTACAACAACACAAATTTCTCATTAGGTTGTTAGCAAGTGTGGAAGAAAATTGCCTTATATATTTACATATTGTGTGTTAAGACACAATTTTTGGATTAGGTATTATGTCCTGACTTCAATTTCTTGTAAGGAATAGAGGACAGATTGCTTATTTGTATTCTGCGAAGTCAAATGTTGTTCGTGATGTCTTCTTTAGAATATTAAATGAAGAAATGCAGGATAATTCACTTATTTCAGGTAAAACTCTTGGGGATTTTGTCTCGAACAATAAAGCTCAGGATTATTCAAATAGTTTGTTCTTGAGCGAGGTGCTTTAAGAGGTTAGTCCGGCATTAGTGGGCATGGAGATAGGAGCCCACTTTGAATGAGCGCTTTAATTTTTTATTTTTTTTTTGAAAGTGAATGGATTAAAGAGTTCATAATTGTTCATTATTTAATTAAAGTTGTTAATATAATAATTAATCAGTTCTCTCGGAAGCAGAGAACCTCCACTGACACGCCTATATATGATTAGATAATGATATATATAGAGTAATGATTAGGATATTATTATAGATATAGAGATAAATTATGAGTATATGTAGAGAGTGAAAGAAGGAGAGGGAGCAGAGAGATTAATATAAGATATTAATAAGTACCTTTATTACTATAAAAGAAGAGTGATTATATGTATATATATGCGAGATTTAGTAATTAGGTACATAGAGTAGATAAGTAATATAGTAGGATATATATAATGAGATAGATATATAGTAGTAGTAGAGGGGGATAAATGCATTTCCTCACTGAGCTGTACGGTAAGGAGAAACGTGAGTGAGATTAAGGTAAGTAAAGAAGGTTAAGAGCGAGAGTAATATAATGAAGGCTGTATATATTTATATTATAAAGAGACGCTAGCAAAAACATAAAATTAACAATCCACAAATAGGTATTATACGATACATCAATAACTAGACACGCCAATGGCTGTTACAGCTTAGTATGTTCCAGTTTGTTATTAACTTGTGACCAACAGCAACCAAAAAAGAAAAAGCAAGTAAGTTCTTATTGCGTGCAAATGAGCCGCACGCCGGATGGGTCTCACTGTAGTGTCGCAGTCTATTTGTGACGATGGTTCAGGTAGCCCGCTTGCTTAAATCGTGTCGTAATGATTTCATATGTCTGGGTTATCGTGAGATATGAGAAAAAAAAGTCGTTATTAATTGTTTAAAGCTTGTTATGAGATCCCCTAGTCTGGTGTCATAAGCGTATTTATACTTATATTATTTTTTTAAAATGTACAGGAAAATAAGTATAAATTTTATCACCTTGCATGCAATCCACATTAGCATAGTCTAAATTGACTTACATATATTGTTAAAAATAAAAATGATAGGATTCATTTTGCTTTGGGTAGGACGCTGGATTAACCTAGCAATACTGATATGCACGCCTTGATATGCTTTGTTTATTATTTTAGTATAAGTATATACCCCAACGTACACGTATAATAGTCAATTATTATTAGTATATAAGATATCTATATTGAAGTATATAGAGATATAATTTCTATACATTATACGTACTCCCCTACCCTATCTAGTAGTGTATACGGTGCCTAAGGTGGGTTTGAACCTTAAGATGGAAATCCAGAGTGTTCCAACGACACTCTTGATTTCCAATTCTAGGTAAGAGGTTTAACCCACGGTGGCGCGAGCCATTTAAAGCAATATCAACGTGAGGTTGGCTTGCGTTTATTTTGAGATATTAACTATATATCTACAATCACACATATATAAGATATATATAATATAATATATAATTATTATACGACCTAATATTTTTACCATTCAAACCAATCATAATTATACTATGTATAATATTATCCTAAGTAATAATATAATAATTAATATTAATATAAATATTAGTATTATAGATATTAATCGCTTATATATAAGATATATACCAGCGAGTATATAATAACACTGTGATAACAATATAATATACTAATATTGATAACTATATATTATATATATATATATAGATATATGATATATTATTAATGCTCAAGAATAACGCATTACTAGGGGTAAATTTTCACTGCAGGAACGGGGAAGGCCTAACCCATAACCCACCCAGGACAGACGACAGCATCGTGTAACTATGTAACCCCGCGAGAATCGCTGAGTATTTGGCGTACCGCTATAAATGTAGGAAAACATAAACTACTTAACTAGACCTGGGAGAGGTGGGGGTTGTTGAGGTTTACGGCGGGGGGGGGGGGTTTAAATCGCGAGAAGGGGATCTTTACGTTACCCGAGCGCACGTAAACATGGAGGGGGATGAGTGCGGTCAACTGTAGAGATCGAATCTAGTGCGTGCAGATACAACACTCCAAGCCGAGAGACACGGGTACTGGGCACTTGGTCGCGGTTCGGTGTGTGTAGCGCACACAACGTTTGCACGGGTGGTATCAACCCGGGGTACAGGAACCTGGATCAAACATTATCGCCGGCCGAGGACGAAGGTAGGCCCGGGCAACGATCACCAAGTGGAAGACGATTGTACGTTCTGCGTGCCCTTACGAGATAGCACACCAACGTCATGACATCTGCAGATGAACAGGACTGAGCGGACGGTACGGCACCAGGGTGAGTGACGATACGGTGCGTCGGACGGCCTTGTGAAACTAGAATTACCGGGCTCGGCAGGTGCCTTGTCAATAGGTCACGCGCACACCACGCAATCGAACGGGTGCCAGATAGAATTTGCTCGGGAACAAAACTTGGGCCAAGGTGCCTTAGGGACGAGTCAGAAATGTCTCTTGATTGGCCTCGGATAGGCGTGCATAGAGCTTACCGACGACCGCCGGAGAGGTCGCGCATTGCAATGTGCTGGCAGGTGCGGTTAGGATTATGGTCTGGGGACGGATCTCATTCTTCGGGGGGGGGGGGAGGGGGCCCTATGGAAGTTGCACATCTTGATAGAGGGGCACTCTTACCAACCGTAAGGTGATATCACAGAGCCTGCCTGAACATTGTTCGTGTCATATGCTCCCTCTACATTCCCGAAGTGATCTTTCATCCTAATGGCATGACATGCAAGGACCACAAGGCCATTTGTGAATGGATTACTTAGGAAGGTTTCACAGATGTACGCGTTGGACGTGGCCAGCTATAGTCCGGTACCTCAACCCACATCGAAACATTTGTGAATATCCTGAAAAGTCGAGATCGACGTTGCACCACTTCACTGACCGCTCCCGGTACTGCGAAGGCACTTGCAGTAGTATGATATCACTGTCGCAGGACCTGACCCCTCATCGAGACGCATGGCAAGACGGTGATCAGGCTAGTCTCTCGTGCCAGAGAGGGTCATTTACAGCTTGTAGTTGGAGACGGACCCCCACCCCCGCGGTCTGTAGCCCGTACGTACAACTTGGTGTATTGCAGCGCCGACCTGCGCCCTAGCTGCAAGACCTTTAGGCTGGCACCTTGGCTTTACACTCTTCAAGCTACGGTTGAGGGAGGAATCCGACCATTGTTATTGTCATTGTCCGATAAGCTGTCATCACGTCTGTCAACCTTATTTACCCGTTCATCGCACGTACCTTTTTGGTGCCCGGAATTTGGATCGGTATATATATAATAGTATAAGAATGGGTATATATTATATTATAGTATATATTAGTATTATTATATATAATATTATATAAGAATATATATATATAATAATTAATATAATATATAATTATATTTTTATATAAATCATATATATCTTTTTGACGTGTTGAAGCTTAATGTCAATGGGATCTTCTTCTTCAACCGTGATCAACAATTGAAAACAAATATAAATGAGCTTCCTATTGTTTAATAAAGATGGATTCTTTTTTATAAATGTTCTTAAATTTATATTGAATTTTTAAGTTGTACCCTATAATTTCGGTCGATGCAATCTCTCTAACCACAGACTTAACTACTATTCTCAATCTTATATTTACTATTTTTTAAAAGCCAAATATGTGGGTGTTTTTTTTTTGTTTTTTTTTTTATATTCTCTTTTTTTCTTAATCTTTCTCTTCTGGTTTTGCTCACCAAAGCTCTAATGACGACATTCATCTTTCCCGGACAAGTTGAATTTCTTTCCAAACATTTTGTTGAATTGTAATGTATTTTTATTCTTTTCTTATTGCGACGATCGGTAAATCATTCCAAAAAATTAACAACTGTTAATTAAAGGCATTGTAAATTTGAATGCCATTTACATTTGCATTTGCAAGCATCTGTTCTTTCAGTGCCATGTTGACTCAGGCGGTACCAGAATGTACTATACTATATATATTATTACGTATATTATAATATATATTAAATATTGTAGTTTATATATTTGAACTATTAAATATTATTATTTATAATATAATATATATAATATATCTATATAGGGACTCTATTATATAATTTATATATATATTATATCATAGTATAACTTAGGATAGATAGATAGTGAAGAGGGATATGAGAAGAGAGAGAGGAGAGAGAAGAAGAGAGAGAGAGAGAAGAGAGAGAGAGATGAGAGAGAGAGAGAGAGAGAATTACTATACCTAATTGAATTTTTCAAAGCTACCAGCTTTGAGCATTGATTTTTAGTAGGGTACAGGAGCTAAGAGAGAAAGGTCCCTGGCGCAATTATTTGGATGGTAAAAGAAACTTTTTTCATTGAACCACTTCTCACTAATTAAGGTATTCCGAATATACTACTATTTCTTGATGGCTGACGAGGTCAAACCTATGTAATATATCAGTGCAAAGATAGAAACGTTATGAGGAATTCGTATTTATTTATTTTCTGTTAATAAAATACATTGTTATTATTATGATTTATATTATATTATTTATTATTTATATCTATATATAATATATATATATAATATATATCTATAATTATAGTATATATAGTATATATATTATATATTTATATATATATATAATATTAATATATACTATATATAGAAATTAATTAATATATATAAATATTATTCATATTATAATAATATAATTAGGGTATTCCCTATTTATATATATATATATATATTATATATAGTAGCGCAGCAAAGCGATCAGAAGTATAAAGTCGCAAAAAATAAGTAGAAATAACATTTTATTTTTTCAATAATTGGAAAGTTTATCCCCTAAAAATCCGAATGTTAATGTTTCATACTAACTATATTTAGTATATATATACTTATATATACTTACTATATATACTTATGTATATATTTATAAATGAAGAAATAAATGGTATTCGCATACAACAGTTGAATTATCCAAATCCAAGTATTTTTATTCAAAAAATAAATAATTCAAATTATTAATTTTAATTAACATATAGTTATATACATTAATATGTAATCTGATTTGTCAACAGAATATCATTAAGCCTAATCACACACGAGATACAATCAATCTGTTAACGGTCAATGAAACTTTGCCCCCTTTGACAAGCATATCACTTTGATAGAAAACTGAGGCAATTAAAAATTATGAAGTTTTTGCTAGATAGAGCTCATTTAAAATTCAATTTCCTATTTAAAGATACACAAAGATGAATTTATGATTTACTAATGAGACTTAAATTTCAGGGAGAATAAATAAATTAATTGGTCTTAAAAATATAGAATGAAAGATTATTTTTTTTTTTTTTAAGACTTACGCCATCATTATATATATAAAGATTAACGATAAAAAATGTCAATTATTTTTAATTCCCTTCTAACTCCTAGTTAATGGAGGAAGAGGAAATTAGATACCCTTGTGACCTTTATCTATATTTTATAGCTTTCAATGCCTTCCAAAGAAAGAGATCAGTTTTATTAAAGGCCAAAAAGTGACAAGGCGGATGTTCTTTTATACATTAAAGAGAAGAGATTCTTTATAATTTAATAGAATTAGGTTCACTCAAATAACACTATTGTTTACTAAAGAATTAATATATATATAATTCTTATATATAATAATAATATATAGTTATTCTATATATTTATATTATATTATATATTTATATATATATATATTTTATATATTTTATATGTATATATATATATATATTATATATAAATATATTTATTATATATATTTTCATATTATACGGCCTAATTATATATATATATATATTATTATAATTATATTTTATTATATATATTATAATATATTATATATTCTTTTATATATAGATGAAAGTAATTTAAACAGAACAGATTAATTTAATAATAAAGAAGATATCTTATAATATGAATTATTAAGTAAGTAATTTCAATTCGTTAACTTTGACACGAAATCTCTTAATATCCTAGATCGAGAAGTACATTCCACCATACACGTAAGCCGAGAACATAATTGAGTCAGGGAAAAAGTATTTGTAATGCTGTTTGTTCCAAGTAGGAAGTAAATAAGTATTTTATTTAGTCCTAAGGAATATTGAGGGCAGATAGGACGAGCCTCTGATTCTAGCGCTAACCCTCGCCGAGTACGGAGTGTTGATGTGTATAAACGGTGGGAAGTGCAGACTTATGGATTTTAATACGAACCATATTCAAAATGTAGAAGTAGGAGAGAGAGATTGATAATGTAAATGATTGTTTTGTGTGGTGTCAGTTCGACTCTATCATCTCGTCTCTGCTGTTATGTGTAATGTATGTAGGTCTAGATTGGTGTATTGCACGTTATTGTCTCTCCTCATTACTGCGCCATGCAAATATTACGGATATTATCCTTATGCTCGACCATTTTTTAGTGTACGTACGTAGGGAAATCTTGCGGCCTTGGTTCTCAAATGGCGAGATGCCAGGACGGCGCTTTAAAAGGTTATTAGTAGAATGTAGACTTATATTATTAATATTCATTTATATTATATATATATATATTATAAATTATAATTAATTATTATATATATATATTTTTTATATATATATATATTAATATTATATTATATTAATTATAATGATAGTATATAATATCTATACATTATAATATTTTTTATATATATTATATATTAATTATATGTATATATATATATTATATATTTATATATATATTATTATATATATATAAATATATATTTATATATATACTTATTATATATATATAGATATATATTATAATTTTATATATATTTATTATAGTATTATATAGAATATATATATAGTAAAGAATATATATATTATATGAGTTATGAATAGCACGGTGAGGGTATAGCGTACTAAAGGGCGGTAATGGCAGCGGGCGTTAGTATTTACGAATATCTATATATTAAGATTCTTAATTATTTGCAATTTATAACTGCCATTATATTATGCTATTAAGGAACTTCGGGGTTCCAAAGGAAACAAAGCGGGCATTCCCTTTTACAGAATGGGTGTAGTCGTGGCAACTTCTTAATTTGTGTTAGATTTAGTTTTAATAAACAACATTCATTATTTTTTTCAATTTATGATTATTCTTGTCTGTTATAATTATTGTTTTCTTACGATTATTTATTCTTTATTTTAAAAGTCTGAGTTTACGACCATGAATCGGAAATTGGTTTGTTTTAATTCCTTTTTGACTACGTAAATGTATTACTACTGTTCAGATTTTTATTTTTGGTTAATAAACTTTGAAATATATATATATATATATATATATATTATATACTATATTATAATAATATATATAGTATTATATCTATATTATAATATTATATATATATAATATATAATAATTAAATATAAACTATATAGATAGATTATTATATTATATTATTAGATATATTATTATTTATATATATTTAAATTACTTATATAATTATTATATCTATATATATTTAGTATATATATCTTTTATTATTATTTTATAATTATATTTATATATTATATATTATATATATATTATTATATATTATTTATTATTATATATATATATTTTATTTTATATTTATATTTTATATATTATATTAATAATATTATATATATATACTGTTGTAATTATGATTTTAACATTATTCTAATATCATATCTTGAAGGACTAGAAGTGCGAATTGAATGTGTAAATAACAGCATGAAGATCAAATTTGAAGAAATGCAACTCGTTTAATTATTGATATTGATTTGCAACAGTTCGGAATTCAAAGGAAATAAAAGCATAAAGGCATTTTGCATTATAATCAAACTTGAAGCTCGTCCATTGGCTATATTCATTGCAGCAAAGACACAAAATTTATTTTTGAATTGTGATGTATAATATTTTAATTGGACCGTAGATTAAGATTGAAAACTTGTGAAGAGGAGCCAGAATATTTTGTTTATTTAAATATTGTTTTTGTTTAGGTATCCTCATGTGAAGATTATTCAACTAGAGTAGAGATTTAGATTTATTTATTCTAAAAGTTTTAATCCTTTTCTACGTATATGTGGATAAAATGAAGGAAGAGGTTTGTTTAGTTAAGAGTATTCAAATTCAAGCACTTAGTTGAGGTTGAAAACGTCGAGGAGAATTTGATCTGTTTTCTATTCGTATATAAATTTTATTGAAATGTCATGTAAAGACCTTTCGAAAAATTATTTTGAATATTCTTCAGACGCGACTAATTTATAAACGAATTTGAAATCTTTTTGGTGTGACACGAGACATATATCAAAATTATTCGACAGCATTTTGAAAGGAATTTTACTTCTAACTTTTCTTCTTCCTTTTCCGTATTTATCCTTCTCTCTGATCTTCTATCCGGTCGTTCTATACTGGCAGTTGTAGCCGGGCACCGTTCATACTTTAAATCCATTAATGGTGGTGTTCCTCAGAGTTCTGTTTTATTAGTCTTCACTCGACTTTATTTCTACATTTCATAAATTATCTTCTTCCTATTACTTCCTCATCAATTCATTCTAAAACTGAAGATTCTACTCTTCATAAGTCCTTTCAATTTGGAAGGATCACACTCAAGTTCAAATAACCCTTGTATCAGGACAGCCTTGGAGCACCAAACCTTTGATCTTTTTCTCATTATTAATTGGGAAAAAAAAAAAACATTTGTTTTAAAAGCCTCAAAAACTCAGACCCTTCATTTTTCTATTCTACATAGTTTCCAGACAACTATATCGTTTTCTTCGAAGACAAAACAGCTCAAACTTTCGTCTGTCCATAACGCTCCTAGTGTTCCTTTCTCTTCTGATCTTTCTTGAAAGGATTTCATAGCTTCACGTATTAGAAAAACTTCTAAGTGGTCAGGTGTTCTGGCCTTCTGGGGTATCTTCAAACCCCCTAGTGTTTGCGTATGGTATATGGATCTGTTCTCTCTTGTATGGAGTAAATGCTACATACTGGGGGTGGTTCTACACCTTGTTTCTCCCCTGATTCCAAACCGTCGAATGTTGCCTCCTCTGCTTATAGTATCGCTATCTGTACAATGGCCTTTTTCTTTTTGTGAATTCTCTAGTTGAATATATCTCCTTTGAGAGGAATAACATGTGATTCAATATTACCCACACACTCATCTTTTTCTCTTTCAGCTCTTCTCTGACCAAGACTTACTCTATGCTCACTCTTTCATTTACTCTACTGGTAAAGTTTGGACACGCTTCCTTCATCTATTTTTCAAACTTCATTGCTTGACAATTCAAAACCTGCTGTATCGGGACATATCAGGCCTTTTGATTTGCCTTTGGAAACCAGTTTCCTTTAAGACGGTAGAATATTGGTGGGCCTCCGACTTTTGCCCCCGGAGAAGTATATATATATATATTATATATAATATTATTCTTATACTTATATATATAATTATAATATTATTATATTATGATTTATAAATTGTAGAAAAAGTGAAAACAATCTATAAAATGACAGAGAATGTATTTATTGGAATGAGCAATAGAGGTTAAGCGAGTGACTAGAATAAGCTTCACCATTAATAACTCGTATTTTTTCATGGCGCTTGGCACTGCAAAGGAGGTGAATGGAATATTTTTTGCCACTTATTCTTGTTTAGAAAAGAGAAACCTACCTGTTTTCTTGCAGAAAATTAAGTAATTAAACATTACTTTAACAGTCATTTAGTTCCATATATATAAAGTATATAAATAACACATTATTAAAAGAATGTCATTATGTTAACTCTACTTGGAATAACAAGGGGATTTTGAAATTTTCTTACTCTTTCATTTAAAATATAACCTTAAAGACTTCATTAGATTGTCTGCCACAGTTTAGCCTGGAAAAGTGATTGCTGGCCTTAATTAAGACTACGAGAACATTGAAAGTGCGAAAGGAAATTCATTTTTAAGTTTTTGACTTGAGATGTACTTAATACCGTTCACATGGCATTGGTTTTTAATGCTTTGTAGGTGAGAGTTCTATT
Source organism: Trachelipus rathkii (assembly GCA_015478945.1). Lineage (NCBI taxonomy): Eukaryota > Metazoa > Arthropoda > Malacostraca > Isopoda > Trachelipodidae > Trachelipus > Trachelipus rathkii. The sequence continues at coordinate 16,836 of JABUQX010012270.1, forward strand.
TATTTAGTTGCCAAAAGCTAATTTATTTGTTTATATCTTGTTAAATGGGATGTATATCTTTGCGGCAACATAATAAGGTAAGAACTTGGTGAGCGCAATGAAGCATATTAGTTCAATACTTTTTGTTTTTTTTTTTTTTTTTTTTTTTTTTTTTTTTTTTTTTTTTTTTTTTTTTTTTTTTTTCATTTCTATTTACAAGATGTAGAGTTCTGAGCCGTCGTTTCGGCGAAGTTCGAAATTGTACTAGAGGTAATTCAAAATGGTAAAAAAACAAGATCTAAAGTACTGTAGAGGGAGTAAAATTATTCACGTACCCTCTCACACATGCACAGACACCCACTACCCACCCACCCACACGACAACACACAACACAACAAACACAATAAGTAGTATTAATTTATTTATATATTAGTATATTATTACTAAATAGATACCTCCAGATAGGTGGGCGTAGACTAACTTGTAGTTACGTGCACTATAAATATAGTGTATTTTCTATTATCTATAATAATATAATTTATATGGTATATATCGTATATTGCATTTCTATATTGTGTATTTATTACAAATCCGATCAGTTGGCTTTTAGTAATATATTATTATATTATATTTGGTAAGTTATATATTATATATATATATATATAATATATAATATTTATAGAACATGTATGGACCCACTAATTTTCGAATGGTAAAAAAAGTGTTCATATACGGCTCATCGATGGGGAGGAGCTATTCGTCTCACTAATAAGTTTTTCATCTTGTTCAACTTTTCAAACTAACTTATTTTCATTTTTAAGCAATTTAGTAAAGTTGGGACAGATTTGTTTTTGGTGTATATTCTCTGCCAGATGGAAATTTTTTATTTTTATTAAATGATTTTTTGTCAGATGTCGGAATGAGGAGAGTTTTTTTGTAATTGAACATTTTTAATGTTATGGCAAAATTGGAAAGATGATTAGGCGAAGCTTTTCGTATTGGTCTTTGTTTTCATAATTCCCACCGGAAATATAATTAAAGTAAAATACATAATTGGGATTGAGTGACATATATAATAATTAGTTATATATATATATAATATTATATTATTATATTTTATAATAGTATATACTTATTAATACTATATATATAATTAAATTATAAATTATTATATAACTGAGCTGATTATGTATATATATATTTGCAAATTCTATATATATCATATATTATATATATATTATATATCTCCAAGCGACGATTTCACATCGGGTCTGCTACATTATCTTTTGGAAGTTTCATATGGAACGACCGCTCTTTTCAATTATTTATACAATAAATATTCTTTTATTTTTTTTGCAAAAATTGTTCATATTACTGCTGCATAAAAAAAAAATGTATAAGCTGCATTAAGTATAAAGAAAGATTTAAAATTCCTCGCGCATAAAAAAGAAATCGAAAATCGGTTTTAAGGTGAGAGCTCGGGACTTTTCCGAATAGCGAACGAGAAAATTTTGAAGACAATATACACTATTTATTTTTTTTGCAGCTGTTATTTTCTACCTAGGAATCTAATAAAACTCGTTTTTAAATTTAAAAATTAAATAACACAATAAGAAATAGTTCTTAAAGCACATTTCGGATAAAATAATCAGAAATAGTTTAATTCTAATCCGGAATTTAATATAATAAATAAGAATAATTTTTAAAAAAAAAGGGTGTTTTTTTTTTTTTTACCCCCCCATCCGATCAATTTTTAATTAAGAAACGTTAAATACATTATACTCAAAGGCATATGAATGGAACATATTTTTGGGTATATAGATTATAATATATATATTTATATATACTTTATTCTATTATATATTATATATATTATAATAAATTATATATATTAATATATATTATATATATAATACTATTCTCATATTTATATATTATTATATAATTTAGTATATAGGTATATATACATTTTTCGAATGGGGCATCATCTTGCATTTAACATTTCTGTCAGTTAGTTCTTCCAGTTGGGTGGTCTTTCCGCTTTTTATGAAATGCTTTTCGCTTTCAGAACTTTTCCTTTATCGAGTTAACTTTTTTGCAAGTTAGGTTTCCCATAGAAATTGATGGACCGGTGAATGAAGAATCGAAATTTCTAAATACCAGTAGGTCTAAATTTTATCAAGGGTTATATTTTATTGTTTTTTTATATAGTGCTAATAATAATAATTATGATATAATAATAAATATTATCTATAATATATTATTATAATATAATATTATATTAAGTTTATATATATATACTATATAATATTAGTATGAGTCTACAGTACGGTACTAATAGAATATATTAGATTATTATGATTATAGTTTATATTAACTATATATATAATATATATATTATATCTATAGTAGTAGTATATTAATATAATACCGCTTTATGTGCAGGGGAGAAGAGAAGTTTTTATGAGAAGAAGGTTGTATAATGAAATAGTTCCTTAATTTAATTCAATTGGACTATATATATATATTATGAGATATATATATATATAATAGTACTTCTTAATATATAATTATAAAATTATATATATATCAAATTCATATCATTATTTATTAGTATTATATATATTATTAGTATAATATATATATAAAATTTATATATATAATATATATCATATATATATATATAATATATATTATATTTATTTATATACTATCTTATATTATTTATATATATATATTATGTAGATATAGTGTTGTGTTGTGTGCCGTAAGAGGATAAATGAGAGAGCTTGCGTGGGACAAGTTTTGCATTATTATGTGGGTGATAGATCCTTGTTTTGAAAGTTTTTGAAAAACATTGAGAAAAAACTTACTTTAAAGCTGTTAACATATGCCCTTTAATAGCTGACTAGGTACATAATATTTGTTGAAGTGGGAGGACATATAATACAACAAAAGGCAAAGTTTTTAATGTTCATTTATTATTTATATATATATATATATATATTATATCTATTATTAGTATATATATATATTAAAATATTATAATTTTTATATATATATATATTAATATATATAATTGAATATAATTATATTCTACTTAATGTATCAAGCCTTAGGGACGACATACTATGGATTTTTGTACACCTTATATTATATATACTATATCTTATAATAACGTATATATATATATATTTATTTTATTATTATATATATAATTTATATATAATAACTATAATATATATAAGATAAACTATAATATATAAATATCTATAATATTCTTTATATTATATCTATCCTATTATATATTACTTATATATTATATATAATTATTATATATATTTATGCTATATTATATATATTTTTCAATAATAGTTATTACTATATATCAGAGCGACTCAGTAATTTTTCTACTCCCGGAGTCTCTCTCTCGGTCTTCCTTCTATATATTCTTTTTATTATACTAATTTATATTATTACTTACTTTTATTATTATCGTACACTATAATATATTTATTATTATATATATACATAATTATACATAATAATTTTATATTTAACAATTATATTATATAATAACTTTATATATTTAAATATTATTATTATTTTTATTGTTATTATTACTTATATTTAATATTTTATATATTATGTATTATATATACTAATTTATATATATAATTATATTTATTACATGTATAATATAGTGATTTTTCTTAAAGTAGTTTTCCTTATTAAATTGGAGAATGTAACTAGAAGATGCCAAAGGCAACAATATAATATGTATGTATAATTATTATATAATATAATTACTAATATTATATACTATATTTATATATATTAATATCTTTTTGTTTATGATGGTTGTATTTGGCATAAGCTTTTAAAAGTAGTTTCTCCTATTTTATCAATAAGGGCCCCCCAATGTAATAAGAGATTGCCAAACGGCAACATATACGATAAAATTCCACACGCACAATCTCCGCTATTCGTTGACAACGAAACGATCAACCTTTTAATGGATTTTACCTATTTGTTTGCCACTTTCCGTTCTACAATTGTTTTCTTTTTGCATATCTTTTATATTTATTAAAAATGTAATTATTTTGCAATTTTCATTAGATCATGAATGTCTTAAAAGAGATTATTTTTTCGTAACATTATGAATTGCAAATAGGATCGTAGATCAATTTTCATAATATTAACTCGGACTAGACGGCGAAGCTTAGAATCGCGCTGGATGTATATATATATATATTAATAGTCTTTTAAATCTTATTATATATACCATTAACTATAATAATATATTCATATATATATATATATAATCTAATATTTAGGTAATATATAATAATAATTTCTTATAATATGATAATAGGTAGATGCACGGCCGTTTGGCATAAAACACATACCAGCTGGCATGGAACTATTTCCAGCCGATGATGTGGAACAGTTGGAGTATATTAAAAGAATTATTATGCATGTTTTGAACAATTTATTTCAGATTCGATAAACGACTAAATATATAATATTTTTATCTATTTATTATATATTATATATTTACTTTATATATTTATTATAAATTGTTCTATATTATATTATATTAGTTATACTATATATTATTATATATAGTAGTTTATATATTAAGAAAGGTCAAGAGGTAAAGGAAATGTTTCTTTTAGGTTCATTTATTTGATCATTTAGAGATGTTACATCTTGCACTCCTTAATTCTCATAAATCTTATTTACAATTATGAATTATTACATTATTATATTAGGTATATAATATATATGATATATATATATTACTATAATAATATATATTTATATATATTTAATACATATATTATATATATATATTATATTATTATATGGTATTAATATATTATTATATTATTATTATATCTATATATTCTATATATATATATATTATATATATATCTTATATATATATATATATATATTTATATATATTATACATATATTATATTTATTATATATAATATCATAATATATATAATTATATATTATACTTATATATATTATATATATCTATATATATTATAATATATACTTATTATATTAATGTTTTTACTATCTAAACATTTTTAATTAAAACTTTGGAAGTTTGCTTAATCAATTTTTCAATAATAAACTTTGTTTCCCATTTCAACCTTTAACCTATTTATATTTATATACAGTATATATACTATATATATAACATATATATATATAATATATAATATATTATATATTATATATAAATATATATAGATATATTATATATATTATATATATATAATATATTATATATATTTATAGCCAGCTATCTATTCCTATTGATAATTTATATATAATAATATATATTTATAATATATTATATATATATTTATTATATATATATTATATTTATAAAATTAATATATATATATTATTATATAATATCCCCCCCTTTCTTCTCTCTCTCTCTCTCTTCTCTCTCTCTTCTCTCTCGTCTCTCTCTCTCTCTCTTTCTCTTCTCTCTCTCTCTATCTTTCCTTTAATAATTATATTTATTTTATATTATATATATATATATTATAATTATATAATATATATATTATATATATATATATATATTATATATCGACAATCCTGTCGCTGTCTCAGCAGTCCGCGGGGTTGAAACCAACGAAAAAAAGTAATTATATTATTTATATATATTAATTATTATATAATTATTATGATATATATTTATATCTATTATTTTATATATATATATATTATTATATATAATTATATATTATATTATATATTATATATATATATAATATATATATATATGAGATTGTTTAACAATAACTGTAAATTCAACAAAAATTTTAAGCCTTCTGCCATCCTTACAATTAATGGCTTTGAAAGATCTACAAATTTCTTTGGAACATTGTTGGTCATCCCCGTGTGGATTTAAGAAATAATCTTGTAGCCTTGCACTAAAATTCATTTCTCCTTATGAAAAAATTTTCCTCGTTATTTAATTACTCTTACTAATTTTTCTTTTGTTTTCATTCATAAGAAATGACGAAATACTTAATAAGTTTTGTAAACAGAGAATAACCCTTTAAAATGAAGAAAACTTTTGGAGCCGATGAATGCACGTCCAAAAGGCTGGAAAACTTGGAGCCTCGTTCAGTCGATCCTTGCCTTCTGAAGTGATAAGAAGTGTTTCAGTGGCTTTCCTCCATATTTTATATAGATATAAGCTTTAAAAGTTTATTGCTTTTTATTTTTATTTAGTGTATGCTTTCAAAAAATATCTTGAGTGTTTAAAGTTAGTATTTAAATTAAATGCAAAGAACTCCTTCGAGGTGCGCTTGATTATTGAAATACGTTAATTTGTTGTCATTAAAACGAAAACAAAAAAATTTATTTTAGCTATTGTGCAAATGAATGTTTGTTTTTTTTCAATGAGTTTATATAGACACAGTTTATTTAAATATGGATGGAATTGGGAAGGGGCTTAGTTGTATATATGACTACGAGTTTATATTAAATATGAACTATAGAGAGTGGGTTTTAATCAAGTCCGAATAATAATAAGTAAATTTAAATATGGAACTAAGTGGTTTTAATAATAATTAATAATGAATAATAATAAAAAATAATAAATAAAAAATGGAAAATATAAGGTTAATTAGTAAAAAAAAAAAGGAGAATCATTGAATAGATATGTAGGTGGGATGGCACAATAGACACAAATAAATGATGATAAAAAATTAGAAAATTAGATAATGAAATAAAAAATATTTAATCATTATAGAATTTAAGACACGTGTGTCTGTGTGTGTGTGTGTTGCTGATGTGTATATGTGGTCGATGATTATTAGTGTACTGAGTTGGTGGAGTATCGGATTGCATAAGTGTGAAATTTGCAACATACATATGATAGGATTAATAGGTTTGAAAAAAAAAAAAGGAAATAGTTTTATTATTATTTTTAGTTGACAATTGACCCCACAGGTCTCTTTCGTCATACATATATATACGCTATATACTATATATAATGATAAGTAATAGACATCGTAGTAGTAGTATAAGTAGTAATAACACCTTTATAGAAATTATATAAATAAGAAATATAGGTTAATTACTAGTTAATATATATTAGTCAACACTATTATAGTATTTTCGTATATATATTATGAGTATTATATTGATACGGGCAGATAGGTATGATAAGTAGCTTGCGTATATTAGTGCGAGATGATAGTGAGTGTATGTATTATATTATATATTAGTAGTTATTATAGTAGTAATATCAGTAATTGCATAAATATTATTATTAGGGTAGTAGAATATATTCTATACGAGTATTAGTATAGTAGTATTATATGTGGGTGTGGTGTTAGGTATATGGTAAATAATTATACGATAGTAGATATTCAGTGGTTGTTGGGTAGGGTATACGTAGAGAGTGTAGTTAGTATATGAGAGTTTAGTAAGGTACACGGCTATAAGTAGTGATTAAGAATATGAGAAATTATATATTATATAATATGTAAAGTGTAATTAATATATATAGTGATATTGATATAGTATAGTATATATATTATTAACTATTATGATTGATTTATATTATTGTATGTTGTAAAATAGTATATATATATATAATATTAGATTAATAAATATATAATATATATATTAATACATAAGCATGTAAAGTATATAATATAAGTATATATATATATTTAATATATATAGATGAGTTTATATCAAGTCCTCTGATCTTGGGTAAGGAATTAAATTCGGAAAGGGAAATCATTATAGCCAAGCTCTTTCTAGAAACAAGATAGTTTTTATAGATAAAAATTATTTCTCCTTTAATAATAAAATAATAATAAATAATAATAATGAAGATATAACTAGATAATAATAATAACTAAAAATAGATAAAAGAATGAAATAATAATAAAAATAATAATAATAGTACTTTCCTTCGAAATAAAGGAATTATTCAGGAAAATAGAAAGACTTGTCAAATATGCTAATAATAATATAATAATAATAATGATAATAATAAGTATAATAATAAATATTATAAATAATTAAAGTAATAATTATAATAATATACTAAAAACTATAGTATAATAATAATAATAATAAGGCATAATTTGTATTATATATATATACATAAGTTATATATATACGATATATAGTACTATATATTATATTATTATATAATATATATATATAGTTAAGTCATATATATTAGCTGATCTTATATATTATATAAGTACATATAGGTATATATAAGTATATGATATTTAAATAGATTATACTAATATATATATATATATATAGTAGATATAAATCTACTATATAAGTATATAATATAGTATATATTATATAATATAATATATATATAATATTATAAATATATGAATGAGGAAGAAAGGGTGGTGTAGTCATTCATTTTGTACTGCGAGACTTTCACCAAATTGAAAGTGTTACATAATCTAATTTGTTTAAATTCTGTAGTCTAAATTATTATTCTCATGATTTTGGCAGCAAATATTAACTGTTGTCATGTATTAAATACAAAACTACTACACATTAATTTTGACGTACACTTTGCATTCAATCCGTTATACTATATATTGATATATTATATATAGATATTAATATATATATAATAGATAATATATTAGTAGATACTATATAGATATATATAATTATATATATATATATACTATATATAGGTATATAGTTATATATTAATATATTATATAATATAAATATTATAGGTAATAATAATATATATATATACTAATGGTATATATAATAGGTGGAATATTTAGTTATACTATATAATATACGTATATATAGTGAAATTCATATATCCATTGCAATATTACGCAACTAAATATAAATTACATACATAAAATAAAAAGGAAATGTACCTCGAACATAGTACAAGTACAGTATGCGGTAACTATAAACAAAAGATATGATTCATATATAATTTATATATATATATATATTTTATATATATATTATATGATAGTAGTGTTATTATATTATGTAGTATTTATATATATAATTAGAGTATAGTATGGGTTATTATATAGTGTAACATGAAGTGCGTGGGTGTATGCTAAAGTTTATCTTTCTATTAATTCTCTTCCTATCTACTTTATTAAGTATGTTAATTATTTTAGTATTATATATAGTATAATATTACTATTAATATATATATAGTATAATATTATATATATAATATAAATTAGTAGATATATATATGTATAGTATATATATTATATTATATTAGATCTCAATCCATAAATTCATATATAAAATAACATAGGTTCAAACGATTATTATTTTATACAAGTAAGATAGATAATTATTATACGATATGAGTGATGTGTCTGTAATTTTTGTTGAGCTTTATATATTAAAATAAGTATAGTATTAATTAATATATATTATATATATATAATATATATAATATATTATATAGTTTATATAGATCTTATTTAATATTATTATTATTATATAGATATATATATATAATATAGATATCATATATATATATTAAATAACATATAATGAAAATTATAATAAGAATAATAATAATAATATATAAAATAATAATAAGATAATAATAAAGAATAAATAATAATAATAATAATATATAATATATAATAATATAATAATAATAATAAAATATAAAATAATAATAAAATAATAAATAAAAATAGATAGATAATAATAACAAATGAATAAAATTTATATAATATAATATATATAATAATATAATAATCAATAATAATAATATAATCAATATAATATAGGTATTATATAATAATAATAATAATAATCAATAAAATAATAAAACTTAAAGTGTATCCTCCAAATCCTCCTTATGCTATCAAACGTTTAAGTTCTCTATATTTATCCGTGATCTAGGAGACCTATTGAAGAGAGAGAGAGAGAGAGAGAAGAGAGAGAGAGAGAGATCGTAGGGTCTGGTGTCTCGGTCAGTGACGCGCCCGGGTGTGATCTGCGTGTGTGTATTGCGGCGTCGTTGGTGCCGGTGTGTGCTCCGGGGTTTTGGGTTACCGCTGAGTGTGGCGCGCTGGGTGTATTCTGGCAGTCGCTGTGTTGCGTCTGGTATTGTCGTGCGAGAGAGAGAGAGAGAGAGAGAGAAGAAGAGAGAGCGAGAGAGATGAGAGAGAGAGAGAGAAGAGAGAGAGAGAGAGAGAAGATACGGCTGCTGAAATTTAATTTTACTCTTGCTTATATATAGAATATATATTTTCGTGTGTCTTCATATTAATATGCAACATTTTTCATTTTTTATCGAGAGAGTAGAAACGTGTTGTAGAATTTTTAACATTGATCCGATTTTATACATTTATTTTTCTTATTAACAGTTTTATTTTTTTGCTATATAATTATATTATAGTATATATATATATATAATTATTACGTATATATAGTATAAAAGTATATATATATATTCTATTTTAGTATAACTATATATTATATATATATATATATATATAAATATATATGATTGTGCTATTATTTTTTGAGCCTTGAAAATGTGTTAAAATGCAATCCTGTAGTATGTAAAGTATATTTTTGAAAATATCGAAAAAATACTGTTTTAGTGTTTTATTGCTTTTTTGTGAATTAATATTTATTTTATCAAAGAGAACTCTTAATAAACACATATAATATATATTATAGTTGCAAATCTCGTACTAGGCACATATAGTATATATGATATTATTATATATTATATATATATAAATATATATATTAATAAGCATAACCAATCTCATAAAAAAATTAAAGTATATAATAGATAATATATAATTATTATACCGGTATATATATGTATTATACTAGTTAGTATATATATGATATTATTTACTATTACTATATAAATGTATTTATATCGGAATATATAAAAGTTCTTTTATATTATTATTGATCGTATTATATATAGTAATAATGTAATATATATATAATCATATATATATATAGTAACATTATATTATCATATATGAATTATTATAATTATAGTATATATAGTATATTATAGGTCTATAATATATATATATATATAATATATAAAAATATATAAGAGAGTATATATAAGTATATATATTAATGTGGATTGGTAGTAATGTGGATTTTGCAATACAACATGGGCGAAGATGTATTACTGGTAATACTGATAAAGTTCAGGAAGATAAAAATACGAGACAAAAATCAGTGTAATGCTAAAATTTATAGATGGAATTTTTTTTTTTTTTTTTTAAGAATATTATATATCTGTATGTACAAATTAACAATTTAAATTCTTTTACTATAATTTATTAAATCTCTTTAGATTTAACAAGTTTTGTATTTTATATATTATTATATATTAGTTATTATTATTTTTTAATTATTATTATTATTATTATTATTATCTAATTAGGCCTATGTTACTATAATTATTATATTATATTTTGATATTTATTATTATTATAATATTATATTATTATTTATTTATTATATTATTATTATTATTAATTATTATTATATATTATCATTATAACTACTTATTAAACTGATATTATTACTATTATTATTATATTGAATTGATTATTATTATTATTATTGTTGGATGATAAAAGTCTTATATTTATTATTTATATTTTAGTATATTATTATATTATTAATTATTAATATATTATAATTATTATATTATTATTGTTATTATTATATTATATTATTATGGATATTCCGATATTAATATATTATTTTATTATTATATATATTATTATTATATTATATTATGTATTATATTCTTTTATATTATATTATCTTAATTATTATTCTTGATTATATTATATATTATGAATATTATTGTTTTCTATTATTATATATTAATTCATTATTATTTTATTAATTATTATTATTATTATTATTATTATTTAATGACTAGGTTTTGTTTTATTTAAATATTAGTATATATTCACAGTACAAATTATTTCATAAGTTCTTCACAAGTACGATTTTCTAACTTCTTAAGTGAATGATATCATAGTTTCTTCACAAGTACGATTTTCTAACTTTTTAAGTGAATTGTTTGTATTAATCAACAAAAATATTAATTTCTTAAAATAAGGAAATATGTGGAAGCTCTATTATTACCACTTTCCAAAAGTATCGTATCCTTTGCAAGGACTTTTTCCGAAAGATATTAATTCCTGAATAATCTTTGAGTAAAATAAGAAGCTCACTAATCATATGATTGGGAACATTCGTCTTTATTGTCAAATTGTTATGTTTTGTAATATTAACAGTAAATGTAATTTAGTAAGAAAAGTCGTTGAGTGAACGCATTTTCATAGAAGAAATGTCATATCGTACAAAGCCAAATTTTTGCGATCTTAAAGATGCTAAATCCTGACGACCGAATGAGAGCTTACGTGATCGTTTCATTCGAAAAACAGTGAATCTTTATAGTAATTTGAAGAAGCTTTCTAGCAGAAGAGATGATTATTTTCCAACCCAAGATACTTATGGTTTTCTTGATACAAAGCCTTCTCATCTTGGGAGATTTCAAAATGTGATGCACAAAGGATATAAAAACTATTTTGACCAAATAGATCCTTCCAGAACATCCTCTTCTTCTTCTTCATCATGGGGTCCATTATACTCTGTTACTTATCCAAATTATGCATCAAACAACTACCAACAAAATTATGCATATAGTCAAGCAGAGAGTTCAAGACCAGTAGATGTATCGTATACTGCATATCCACTTTCCCAATGTAGTAGAAAGTGCAGACCCTATTGCAGGAAATTAACAATGGGAGAAGGAAATAGTCTTCCCAAGAGGGCTGCAGACTCTTATTCGAGACGACATGATAACATCCCTCCTCAACCAGTTTATCTTCCTCCTCAGGCTCCTCCTCCAAAGAGTCAAACCAGACCTTGTGTAAACATTTGTACTGCTGAAAATTGTTCATTGATGAGAGATTCAGATGTCTGCACTTACGAAACTTGTGCTTATGCAAGAAGGCCATTTCTTCTTCCTAATCCTAGTAAACTAGATATTTGCCCATCTGCAAGAATTGGAGAGAAATATTATGCTTTGAAAGGAAATTCTTCGTGGCCCATGAGCAGAAAAACAGATATTTATTATTCTTCTAGAAATCAAATGCTGAATAATATTCGTGCTCGTCATAACTCTCTTTCAGCAGGAAGCGAAAATAAATTGCATGTAGAACCTTCTTACATGCCTGGTTTTATCTCAGCTGGAAACAGCCCTCGCTTGATCAGAGCGTCCCAGCAACCATGTTGTTCTTATTCTCCAGCTGTTTCTCCAATGAAACCCGTTTGCACTTGTCAAGCTCCACCAGTTTCTTGTAAAGCATGCGAAATACAATTTTCTAAAAGTAAAAAATCTTATAGCAAAATTTCTTGGGGTGACAAAAATTCTGATGATTTCCCTTCAAGATCAAATAGCTTTACTGGAAAAAAAGGCAGTAACAGTTTACACAGAGATGACGAGGGAACCCTTAGTGACACATATGTCTCGGTTCGTTTAAAATCTAGAGAAACAAAGTCACCTCCAGAAGAAGATAAAATACTTCACACTACTTCTCCTTCATATTTGCAAACTCCTAGTGTAAGGTATGGCAGGAATATCCAGTGTAATAATAGCAGTTCAGTTGACAGGACTCCAAGAACATCATCATCTACTTCTGATTGTAATGCAGGTAATTTTCATTACGGTTATAATGGTTATATACACTCTCCAAGCAACCACCCCGATAAAGATAGTTACTTGAGTAGCCCGCAACATATCAGCAGCAATAAAACATACGTTCAGAGTTTAAGGGTGATAAAAAATCAAAATAATTCGGTGAGTCCCTCGCTTTCTCCAAATGTTGAAAATGAAAGAGATTATAAACAGTCAAACATTCAAAATCTATCACCTTTACCTTACGAGTCTAATCAACCTTGTTACTCGCCATCATGCAGACGTCCGCCAAAAAGTCCAGAGCTTCCCAAAAAGTCTTCCTTTCAAAGTCAAACTTCAAAGTGTTCCTTTAAGTCGAAGTTTCATTCTAAACAGAGGAGAGCATCTGATACCAAGATGCCAGAAACTGAAAATAATTATGATCCACACGTCAGATTTAATACTTTAAGTCCTCCTCCCTCATCCAAAGAGGATGAAAACGACGAAAACGAAAATGAAAACGATTTTTATCCAGTTAATGACTATGGAGCAACGCAATTTCTTGATCCACTACTGGACTACGAAAGTGGACCTGAAATAGCTTCCGGATTGGATGATCCTCCTGACTCTCCATTGCTTAAGAAAAATAAAAATGGGCTGAAAGGGTAATAGCAGCAGCAGCAGAAGAAGGCAAAGTGTATATAGTAGTATATAAAGAAAAGCACATATGTAAGTAGTAGGTAAGAGCATGTTAGGGTGGTATAGCAGTAGAGTATATATAGATATATATAAGAAGGTACAGCAAAGCAGTATGTAATAGATAAAGCTAGCAGCAGCAGCATGGTAGCAACAGAGCATATCCCCAAGCTCATTTACAGCTGTAATAAACCTGGTCAGCCAGAAAGAGAAGCTACAAATGCAAAATATGGAACTTTCCGACAAAAACTGATATTGTTTCATTGTCTGAGAAAATTAATTGTGAAAATATTCACTTATGGTAATCAATATATTAAAAGGTGTTGCAACCAACCGCTGTGTGAGTCAAACGACTTTAACTGGCATTTAAGTAAATGTGCTTTCTGCTTTTTTGTCTAAGCCCTGGATAACTGGCAAAACCTCTTGATAAATCGGCAAAGCTAGTTTGGCAAAGACAAAGCGACTTTAAAGCGCCCGAATATGAGTGAAATGAACCTTAGGACCGTTCATCGCCCGCAACCGGGATCCAGCAATAAACAAACCGGCTGCCGTCAATGTAATACCGGCCCAATGCCCTTCAGCGGGCGCCCACGCAGGCGCCGCAGCGCGTGCGGCGGCAGGCGCGCGGACGCGCGTGGCGCGCGCGCAGCGGCGGCAGCGGCGCGCGCAGCGCGTGCGCTGCGCGCGCGCAGCGGCGCGCGCGCTGGCGCGCAGGGCGGCAGGCGGCGGCGCAGCAGGCGCGCGCGCGCCGGCAGCGCAGCGCAGTGCAGCAGTGCCGTAAGAGGTAGCTTCAGCTGCAGCATGTCGATTGACTTCTCAGCACCGCAGGTTGACGCAGGCGGCCCTGGCATCGGCCGCAGCAGGCGCGTGCGCGCGAGTGCGCAGGTGGCGTGCAGGCGCGCGCAGGCGTTGTTGCGCGCGGCAGCAGTAAGCGCGTACAGCAGCAGGCAATAAACGCATCTCGTCAGCGTTAACATCAACACCACGCAACGGAGATGATTTGATAAAATATAATCCGAAAGTTCTGTACTTCTGCGAGTTCCAAAGATTAAAGCATGCAATAAAATTTTTTATCATTTTCAGTTTTTGAATGATTCAAAGCTTTCTTGTAACTAATCTGATAAGAAGGTACAGGAAATAAGAGGGCAGCAAAGAAAAGAAAGAGTAGAAAGCGCAGAGAGAGGGAGAGAGAAGGGGAGAGACAAGAAGGGAGCAGACAGCAGCAGCAGCAAAAGAGCAAAGGCAGCAGTGTGTAAAGGAGCAA
>JABUQX010012270.1:37500-40000 GCA_015478945.1 Trachelipus rathkii
TGGTTTTCAATATGAGACGTAGAATGGCGAACGTGGGGCCCAATGGGGAATCCCCCATCGATACACCCTTTTTGTATGAAGGTTTCCATTATTAAAATCTCTAAAGGGTTTCTGTTTATTTACATATATATATATATATATATATATATATATATATATATATATATATATATATATATATATATATATATATATATATATATATATTATATATTATATATAATACATTATATAATATAAAGAGTATTATTGGCTATATATATATTATTGTTATATATATATATTATATATGGTATATATATATTATTTATAGCATATATATATATATATATTGGTTGGAGTTATATATATATATATTATGCATATATATATAACATATATATATATATATATATATATATATATATATTATTATTGGTTATTATTATATATATATAGTATATATTATTATATATATATATATATATATATATATATATATATATATATATATAATAATAATAATAATAATACATTAATAATAATAATAATAATAGATATACATTAATAATAATAATAATAATACACACACACACACAAATATAATAATTTATTATTATTATTATTATTATTATTATTATTATTATTATTATTTCATTATTATTATTATTATTATTATTATTATTATTATTTATTATTATTATTTATTATTATTAATATTATTATTACTCAAACGACTTAAGATTTTCTTCTCTTCAGGGTTCTCATTGTTAAGAGATAATACGCCTTTAAAATCTCTTTCCTGTACATTAATCTGTATTCACACTGACCGGTCGGTTATCGTCACTCTTGACCATATATTTATATATATATATATATATATATATATATATATATATATATATATATAAAGTTGTTATTATATATATATATATATATATATATATATATATATATATATATATATATATATAAAATATATATATATATATATATATATATATATTATGTTATTTGAGTTATATATATATATATATTATTGTTGTTATTATTATATTATTATTACATATTATTATTACATATTATTATTATTATTATTATATTATTATTATTATATTATTATTATTATTATTATTATTATATATTTATATATTATATTATTATATATATATATATTATATTATATATATTATTATTATATTATTATTATATATATATTATTATTATTATTAAATATATTATTATTATTTATATATATATATATATTATATTATTATTATTATTATATATATATATATATATATATATATATATATTATTATTAAAGATATATATATATATGATATTATTATTATTCATTATATATATGAATATATATATATTATTATTATATATATATATATATATTATATTATTATTATTATTATTACATTATATATTAATATTATTATTATTATACATATATTGACCATTACTACATATTAATATTATATATAGTTATTACAGAGCAGAAGATGATATTATATATTACATATTATTATATTATTAGTTATTTATATATATATATATACATATACATATATTATTACATATTATTATTATAATATATATTGCATATATATATATTATATATATTATACATATATATATATATATATATATATATACATATACATATATTAGAAAGATATTTATATATATATATTATACATATATTATACATATATATATATATATATTATTAATTTATATTATATATATACATATTATTATTATTATGATATATGATATATGCGCTGTATGCTATATTATACATATGTGTGTGTGCATATGTATTATTATATATATATATATGTATATATATATATATATATATATATATATATGTTATATGATATATATATATACAGTTATATATATATATATATATACTAAGAGTATCTAGATCCTGTTGGTACTCTCAGAAACGTTATCTCTCATATTTTTAATATTTATTAGCCAAGTAAATAACTCCGCGTAAAACAAATGGAGCACTGTAACTTCATATATATAAAGATATATATATATATATGTATATATATATATATATATATATATATATATATATATATATATATATATATATATATATATATATATATATATTATTTTATTTGGGTATATATATATATATGTTATATATATATATATATATGGAAATATATATATATAGTATAGTATATATATATATATATATATATATATATATATATATATATATATATATATATATATATAGTTTCTAAACTCTTTTTCTCAGAGTTATCTAGAAACAGAGCGCATCTCATCATTTGTTAACCCTTGCGTAGGCAATATAAAAAAACATAAACATATAATATACGCTTATAAAGTACGTTTTATTTGTGGAATATGGTCGCATTCGTCATATCATACATTGTAATTCAAAAAGAAGGTTTATAATAATGAGATAATAAACATACTAACATAGTTTAATAATACAAAAATATATGGACTTGATAGT
>JABUQX010012270.1:45000-47559 GCA_015478945.1 Trachelipus rathkii
TACAGGTAGTAGCATTATGAATATTTAAAAATATCAGCATTAATATATTTTATTAGTTATTATTTTTTTTAATTTTATATTATATATATATATACATATATATGTATATATTATTAGATATATATATATATAGAAGAGTTAGTTATATATATTATTATATACATAGCTACATTATTTATTTCCATCATATATATATATATATATTATTATACATATATATATATATTATTACATATATTATTATTATTATTGTTATATATATATACATGTTATATATATATATATAGATATACATATATATATATAACATGCATATATATATATTATTGTATATATATATATATATATATATTATTATTATATAGATATATATAATATATATATATATATATATACATGATATATATATATATTACAAGGACATATATTATATATATATATATATTATATGCGTATATATATATTATATATATATATATATATATATATATATGTATATATATATATATATATATATAGGCAGTATTTTGCTATATACATATATTATATGTATATGCAAGAAAGATATATATGAGTTATTATATATATATATATGTATATATACATATATATATAGCAGGAAAGATATGTATATTATTGGTTATTGCTAATATAGTATATGGAGCAATGTATGAGTTTGTAGTTGAAGCTAGGGCTCAGAACTATTCCTTAAAGAATTTCTTTTTCTTTTCTTTTACATTAATAGAATTTCTTACTGGCTAAAGCAAATGTGATACTTAATTAATCGTAACACATATATATATATATGCAAGAGAGTTAAGTCATAGATATGGTATATATATATATATAAAGGGCAGCAGCAAGATATATATATATATATGAAGAGCATTTTCCATTTAAAATTCACCGGTAAAGACGAGTGAACCCTCCTTTATCTACTCTTCTTATCAGTCATTTTTTATCTTGAATCTGGGTCCTGATTCTAGAATCTTTCAAATTAACTGGTGAAATTTTAGACCAATGAAAGTGATAAGATATATATATATATATATATATATATATATATATATATATATATATATATATATATAGCATATATATATATATATATATATATATATATATATATATATATATATATATATATATATATATATATATGTTATATATATATATATATATACCGTTTGAAATAACACATACCACTATGGTAAATGCCACCGCAGGAACGGGAAGGCCCCTAGCCCCACAAATAAACACCAACACAGACGACAGACAAAATGGTGTAACTATAAACTAATTATTAGTAAATCGTAATGAAGGCTGATAAATTTAGGGGAAAACATAAACCACGTTACTAGACCTGGGAGAGGTGTGGGGTAGGTTATGTCGGAGGTATAATCGAGCGAGGATCATTCACGTACGAAGTGACTCCGATAAACATGGAGAAGATAGTGCGTCAACTGTCAAGAGATTAGTGCGTGCAGATAACAACACTCATCGCCGAAGCGTGACACGGGTACCGGGGCATTTATCGACGGTTTGCGTGTAGCGCACAATATTGATTAAATGTAGGTCCAACGTGCTCAGGGAAACCTGACACACACAGGCAAGGACAAGGTAGGCCCAGGGCTACGACACCCGTCGAAGACCGATTCAGATTATACTGTCTGCGTGCATTAGTGAGCGCCACGCAATGGCAATTTATCTGCAGATACACCTGGCTGAGGTACATTGTGCACCAGGGTGAGTAATAATAAGGGAGTGCAGTCTGACGCCTTGTGGAACAGGGAATTATCGGCCCTGAGGCCTGTCATAGGTCCACTGCACACCACGGCACACATCGAAGAGCGCGACTGGCATTTGCCTGAGAACACATCCATTTTACGGTCGATAATTAGAAGGTGCTCTTTACGCACGAGTCGAGAGTGTCTCTGTACTACTCGACTGGCACGTTAGAGATACTCATCGACCATTAATCGACGAGTAGGTTAGCTAGTCACTATGCCGGGCAGGTGCCGCCGTTTGAGGTCGGTTGCGACCTGGGGGAGGCATCTTCTTACTCGGGGCCTACGATTTGCACATCTGTTTTGTTCATAGATGGAGGCACTCTTACAGCCGTAAGGTATATCACAGACATCCCCGAACCATATGTCGTGCCATTTGCCCCCTACATATCGGTGACTTTTTCATCCTAATGCATGACAATGTAAGACCACACAGGCCCAATGTGTTAACGACTACCTTAGGACGGTTCCAAATACGGCGTTGGAGTGGCCAGCATATAATCCGGACCTCAACCCAACCGAACATTTGTGGGATATCCCTAAAACGTCGGATCCGACAGCTGCAAACCCCTCCACGGACCCTCCCGACCTGCGACAGGCACTGCAGGACGTATGGGATCAAATCACCGTCCAGGACATTTCGTTCCTAATTTCATGAGAGCATGCCAGGATGATGTCCGGGCAGTCATCCGTGCCAGAGGGGGTCATACACGGTATTGAAACAGACCCAACACTCCCGCAGCCGTCGCCGTACGCAACCCAACATTGTGTG
>JABUQX010012271.1:0-17500 GCA_015478945.1 Trachelipus rathkii
AGAATATTCTACCTAATGGCTCAAGCTAATCTGTCATAATAAATTAGAACACATTCTCTCTCTTCACATTTCTCTGAAATCATCATTCTTGGTGATTCAACGTTCACCAGGTCACTTGCTTTCCTTTAAATTCTCAGATAAAGTTGATGGAACTTGCTCGACTTTCTATCCATGATCTATTCGAGCAGTTGGGGCACTCCCTACTCGTATCTCTGATGGTTTTTGAGATGAACCAAACATTCTAGACCTTTCCTATCTCTAATTCTAATGCTATTCTTGTTAAATTTTTTCCTCCTCCTACGTTCCTCCGATAGTCCATATCTGTTTTCTGTTCTATCTCTTCAGGTCTTCCGCAGGAAAGACACCCGCCATGGCGAGAAACGACTTTGACTTCGGTGCCTGCTA
This sequence comes from Trachelipus rathkii, assembly GCA_015478945.1. Taxonomy (NCBI): domain Eukaryota; kingdom Metazoa; phylum Arthropoda; class Malacostraca; order Isopoda; family Trachelipodidae; genus Trachelipus; species Trachelipus rathkii. The sequence goes on from JABUQX010012271.1 coordinate 406, forward strand.
CGGTAGGACTTTTACAGTCAACTTTCTTTGATTTCCCATGAAATGACTACAGCTTCCGTGGAAAGGGTTCCTAGGAGTGTGCACAGCGCGAGCTAATTCTCTCTGGCATGGAGGTGTGCACCCCATGATCTTTACCTTCAACTAAACCTAGATAACCTTGGTTTAACTCTGCCTGTTCTCGTTCTATTAGCGGCAGGGACGCTGCCTTTCTGGAATCTGTCATCGTTTAAATGTCCATGAAACCCTTCCACTTAATTTCATCCCAAAACGTGCAAAATTCATTCTCCACTACACTAAAAAACTTCTGTCCTCAGTAGAGAATGCCAGTAATCTACTGGCCCTCTTCCTCAAAGTCATTTCTGAATTTTCAAAAATGTTAACTCTTAACTTGCGTCTTCCCCTTGCTCTTTTTTAGTATTTACATAACTGCCGTTAACCTTCCACTAAAGCTGAACTATTTTCAAACCTTTGCCTCTTAATCCAGTTTAGACAATCCCAGTTTTGTTCTTCTTCTCCACATCCTTCCTACATACACACGCTATTTGTAATTCTTCAAAGGTGTTATTCTCTATTTTTTCATAGCTTATACACTAAGAAAGCTTACAGTTCTGATGTTATTCCTCCTTAGTTTCAAACTTCGCTTTCAAGTTGCACTCTGCTTGTTAATATCCGATCTGCTTTTCTACTTTGCCTTTTTTAATGATTGGAAAGTGCTCCTGTACGAAAAAGGAACCAATATCTACCAACTATCGCCAAATTTTTCTACTTCTGTCTTTCATAGTTATAGAATCTTCTATCCTATAGCCGGAAGATGAAAACATCTCAATTTTCTAATATTTACTCTGGCTCGCCCAATGCGGCTTCGTAGAAGCGCTCTACTGGCGATTTTCTTTCTAGTCTTTCTTTTCTTTCCCTCTTTTCTTCAGTTTTTGGTGAATGCCACGTTCATCCTTAAATCTATAATAGTGGTGTTACCATGGTTCTTGTTTTAATCCCACTCTTCTACTTTTCTAAAGACCTCTCTCTATTGCTTCATCACATATTCACTCCTATGCCGACGATTTTACCCTACATTACTCTCCTCATTTTGATAGAAGTCCTTTTCAACAACAATTAGCTCACGCTAGGCAGGCACCTTTGGATCAATTAAGCATCTGATCTTTCTCGATTTCTTTGGGAATTGAGACAAGGTTGTTTTCAATTACTCAAAACCTCAGATCCTCCATCTTTCCACTCTCATAATCTTTTACACAGCTATAACATAAGTTTTTATGACACGCAACCACGGTTGTTGAAGAAATTAAAAGAACCGAAAAAATCCGTAAACCGACGGATGTCGTAATAATTTAGGAACCGCAAAAAACCGCAACCGCGGTTTATGCAAAAATTCAGCTTCGCTCATCACTACTATATTATATATAAATATATTATAATATATATATATAATATATTATATATATAATATCTAATATATATATATATATATATATATATATATATATAAATATATATATTATATATATATATATTATATATATATAATAATATAATATATATATTTATATTAATATATATATTAATATATATATAATATATATTATATATAATATATATATATATATATATATATAATATATATATATATATATATATATATATATAAAATATATATATATATATATATATATATATATATTATATATTATATATATAATATATATATATTATATAATAATATATATATATATATATATATATATATATATATATATATATATATAATTATATATATTATATATATATATATATATATATATATATATATATATATTTATATATATATCAATCTATATATATATATGCGTTGTCCACCCAATCATTCATGGCAGAAGCCTATTCAGGGAGGGGTGTTGCAGCGCCAAAATTTCATCCACTAACGCAAATAAGCAGATGAGCACATACGCAGGCTTTAAAGTGAAAGAGATTTAAATTCAACAGGAAACACAGAAATGGAAGAGAATTCCACAGAACAAGCAGGAAAATAGGAAGCACGGCAGCGAACTAGCCTGGAATTACCAATATCTACCAACTCGTGCCAGCAGCACAGCACCCATTTTTTTTTGTGCTTAACGAGGGGCGTCGTAAAAGGTGGTAGTAGCGAGTGGTAAGTTCCCTCGACCACCTGCAGCTGAGGTACCTATAGAAAAGAGATAAAGTACCAACCTCGCGCCGCAAAGATAGAGAGGGTCAAGTGAACTGGAAGTACAGGACAGTTTATAAGCCTTTTTTCCTTTGACTCGACGCTGTCCAAAAGCCGGGTGAACCAGAGCCCCCCAAGATATGAAACAGTACTCCATACAAGGGCGATAAGACCTTGTACAGCCTGGAGAACTGAAAAAGAGGAAAAAAGTCTGGCAAGTCCTAAACAGAACTCCGTTCTTTGGGCCGCCCTAAAGCAATGTTGTTGATGTAAGGTTTCCAGAAATCTTTTGAGTATGTTAAGGCCAAGGATGTTTAATTGTCAACAGGAGAGACGAGAGAAGCCGTCGAAAGGGATAGGAAAGTTAGGTGTTTAGAGAGGGAGATTTTAGAAGTTGGGTTTTTAAGAATTGAATTTCACAAGGTTAAGATGACCCCACTCGGAATTCTATCCAGATCAGTGAGAATAAAATCGGAAAGATTAAGACGAGAGGCAATTCTAGAAGTAAAAGAGGGAGCAGAATTGAAATGAGTTGACGAAGGAAGGGTCGAGTCATCGGCATATGAGTGGATAGAGTTAGATATGCAGGTGAGAAGATCATTAGTAAAAAGTAGGAATAAAGTAGGAGATAAGACCGAACCCTGAGGAACACCATATTGACAGAAAAAGAAAGAGTCGTTCCATCACCACCACCGATATTGAGCGCTTTAAAAGAAGTTATTCATAAGTAAGCAAAGAGAAGTAGGAAACCCAAAGAAGGGGGCTTGGAGAGCATGACGCGTGCCATAACCCGTCAAAATGCTTTGGAAATATGTCAAGCGCCATCCACACCGCAATGTCTCCCCGTGTTCCTAAGTAGCGAAAACATAATTGGTTAAATAGGAAAGTATATCGCTAGTAGACCTTGAACGCCGAAAGCCGTACTGGCGATCGGAAAGAAGAGAATGAGATTCCAGATGGTCTAAGAAATGAGAGTTGAGAAGGGTTTCAAAGATCTTAGATAGAATACAAGTGAGAGCTATTGGGCGACAGCTAGAAGGATCAGAGCGGCTTCCTTTTTTCGGAATAGGTTGGACATGTGCGTGCTTCCAACACTGAAGGGAAAGTGCTAGTATGAAGACATAAGAATATAGTTGAACGAGGGGCGGAAGTCAGCACGTAAGCACGATCCCCTCCGAAACTCGGGAGGATGCCACTGGGCCACCCAGCCTTCCTAACGTTCATCAGATCTCAGGAGCCCACGGAGCCCACACACACCTGATCAAATGTAATCAAAGGCAAAGCATAGGACCCTGAGAGGAAGAAGGATGGAGGATGCCAGAATCGGTCCAGGGTTGAGTGGAGGAAAATAGGAGGCCCAAGAGATTGGACTTTTCAAGTTCGATAAGAGAGGAACAGGCAGATTTACAGAGTGTTACAGATGTTTGGCAAGTGCCAGAGAAGATTGTCAGTACGAGACCAAGGAGTTTTAGCGCACTTTCCGTTTGATGAAGGCCCTCTTTGCTCGTCGAAAGTATCCCTGCAAACGATTTCTTAGCTGAATGAAAAATTAGCGGAGTGATAGGAGAACGAGAATTTTTCCACTCCCGATACGAGCTGTCTCTAGCCTGAATGGTAAAAGAAGAAAAAGCACTATCGAACCATGGATTATGTAGAGAGAAAGATTGTCGAAGAAGGAATGAAACTGCTCATCCCGTCACGATTACAGCTATCACTTTATTGGCAGAAGCCCAAGCGTCATCAGAGTTAAAGCACCATTCCCATTATAGTTACGCGTAGAAGCTATGCAAAGGCCCCCCAATCAGCCCAATCAAAGTGCCAGATAAAAAACCGCATAGGGCAGGATGGAGCTGTTGAGAGAAAGTAAAATTATAAGAGATATAAGGTTGTGGTCACATTTACCAATAGAGCGAAGGTGGTGTATTATAAGAGAGAAGATTAGTGATGAAACATACTGTCAAGTGGTTCAAAAATTGGTTGGAATTGTGGTGTGGCGTTCTTTGATTAGTTGCTCAGATGCGTTGGAGAATGACTGAATGATTCGGCTCCTATATATATATAAATAAATATATATATATATAATATATATATATATATAATATATATATATATATATATATATATATATATATATATATATATATATTATATAATAATATAAATGATGAATTTCAAAAGAAAAGATTTTGGGAAGTATATGGGAGGAAAAAACGGATCACTAAAAAGTGCATACGTAAGAGGTAAAAAGAGGTAAATGAAACAGTTTTGGAAGGGGATGAATGGGGACTTAGAGGGGAATAGGAAGCTTCTGGAAGGAGGCGAAAGGTTAAGAATGAGAAATAATGGGAACCTGTTCAGAATAATGAATAGGGATGGTGCTTTTGTAACTGATGAAATGGATTATGAGTGGAGTGTGGAAAGATTCGAGGAATCGTATAATAATTAACATTAATGAAGAGGTGATAGTGAATGTGTGCTGGTTTTTGAATGGTGCAAGAAGGAATAGGTATTTTGGGGATGAGGTCATAGTAAGGAGGAGTAATGGGTAGAGTGAGAAAAGTTGAAGATGGTAAATCTGCAGGTATAGAATGAAATTACTGTGAACATGATCAAAAACGACGAGCGCGAGATGCTGATTGATTGAATTTGAAGTTGTGTAATAAAGCGTTTATGGAGGGTATAGTTCCGAAGGGATTGGAGGATAGAGCAGTAATAGTACCATTATATAAGGGTAAGGAAGATAAAGGGAAATGTAGGAATTATAGGGGAATTAGTTTAATTGAAGTGTTGTATGGAAGATATATGCTGCTATTTTAGTCGAAAGAGTGGCGTCGAGTGACTGAAAGGACTGATTGGTGAAGAACAAGGTGGGGCGTTAAAGGATGGTAGAGGCAATGCTGAATTCAAATCTTTATATGAACAAAATGACTGAGAAAATGAGGGAGAAGAAAAAAATTGATTAGGTTTTATGGATTTGGCAACAGGCTTGATAGGATTAATAGGGGAAGCTCTATGGTAGGTGTTAGTAGGTAGGTGTTGGTGGTAGGCTTCTGAATGGAATCAAAAAGATGTATGACGATAGTGAAGCATGTGTTAGAATAAATGGTGTCAAAGTGATTGGTTTAATATAATAGCGGAGTGAGGCAGGGATGTTGTTATGTCTCCCTTGGTTATTCAATTTGTATATTGGATGGGGTATGAAAGAATTAGAGATGGTGTGGCAAGAAATGGTGTTAGAATGATGGGAGAATGGGGTTGAGTGGAGGGTGCCCTAACCTATTATATGCGGATGATTTGATTTTGTTTGGTAAATCTGAAGAGAGTTAAGAGAATGGTACGAGAGAATTTGGCAGGGTGTGTAAAAAGAGGTTTGAAAGTAAACATAATAAGAGTACAGGTTATGGTGCAAGTGAGACATTCATCGGTGTAAAGTTATGTTGGATGTGAGGCAGCTGGAACAGTTCGGGTTAAATAATTTAGGAATATATGTTGGATGAAAAGGGAAGGGAGAATGCAGAGTGTAGTAGGAAAGTGTGAATGGCGAAGGATGGTGGCTGGTGCAATTTAATCATTGGTGAACGTAAAAGGACTAAGCTGAACGTGGCTAAGGAAGGGTCTTTACAATGAGGATATGTTGTTACTGTGTTAATGTATCGTAGTGAGACTATGCTCTGGAATAATAGGTATAGATCTAAGTTCAATGTGTTCAGATGACAATCTTAGGGTGGGTTAGGTGTGAAAAGAATTGATAAAATGAGAGTGAACGTATTAGAATTATAAGGTGTGAAGAAAGGGAAATAAAGAATAACTGAAAGTACGTTGAGACTGTTTGGTCATATGGAAAGGATGAATGACAAGTCGGTTGGTTAAGCGGATGTATTAGTGGTGAGAGTGTGTTGGAAATCGACCGACTGGGAGACCGAAAAAAAGTGGATTGAGTCAGTTAAAGAATGTCTGAAGAGAGAAATGTGGGTTTGGCAGAGGCGAGAATAAGGTGCATAATATGAGTGAATGGAGGGGGTTTTGTGAGGGGGTAATGGTTGTGGCCCACCTGGGCCAGGGATGAACCCTATACTTTATGTAAATGCAATAGATAGCATTGGCGAGCCACAGTGAAATTGAAGGATGGTTAGCTGACTGCGGCGAGTTCTCACTAATAGTATAGACGGGGCGGTAAGGCTGGGTTTTCTTTTTCGACTTGTCAATATCTCTATCTACTTTTCTTTCCCGAATGCATGTTCACGCACCTTATTACCCAGTCCTTGGGAGGAAGAAGGAGGAAAATTATAATATATATATAATATAGTATAATATATATATAATATATATATTATTATATATATATATATATAATATATATAATATATATATATATATATATAATATATATAATTTTAATATTATAATATTATAGTTATATTATAATATATATATATATATAATATATATATATTTCGCATGACGTGCCGAATTGCACAAATTTAAAATAAATTACCCGTATTTGCACTCGGAAACTCGGAATGCAATTAGAAAATGTTCTGATGGAACTTGTTTGAAAATTTAACAACTTTTGTGAGAGAATTGATTAGAATAAGCTGACTAGTGCCGTCTCAAGTTAGTGCCAGTAATTTGAGTTGCAGTCGAAATCTAGCAATATTAATATGATTAGGCTCAATACTTTTGCTGAAGTATTTTCGCTCGATAATCAACTGTTGAAGCAATTCCGCAATGGTATCTTTATCCAGCGTGCTTTTGGATTACTTCGATATTGTTTCCCATGACAACGGAAACCGTACACTTTGCAATTGTAATTATTCTTGGAAAGGAAGAATGACAAGGAAATTGTAGAAAGGAAAATGAGAAAAAGAGTAAAGAACCCCAATTCGCATCTTAACGAACGGAATCAGATTACTCTTGAAACTAATATAAAATACAAATATATGGGACAATGAAACGAAAAATCATAAAAGATAGATGTAGTAAATTTACAGAAATTATAGTAATGAATGATCTTCTATTTCGTCACGTTGAAACTCTTGGTTTTGTTCTGCTAGCGAAAGTATCGGTCTCTTTCAACACACTACTCAAAGGAAATACTACAGAGATATTATTTGAAAGAAAAAGTATGATAGAGTTAAAACAAAAGTTTCAGAATTAATAGCCTCTATCAAAAAAATCATCCAAGTTAGCTTTCTCCACCGACGAATGGTCAGATACTCAATCAACAGTTTCTTTGTTTTCTCCGAGTAGTCATGCCGCTGACAATTATTTCAGAAGACAAATTTTGTGTCGTGCTCTGAACATTTCACTGAACGTCATACAGGTGAATATCTCAGGGTCGTATTTAATGGAATGTTGCCAAAATGGAATCTATCCCCAGATGATGTTCACTGTGTCATGAGAGATGCTGGAGCCAATATAAAGAAAATTCTGTTTCTATCTTGAGTGAACAACACAAACTCCGTCAGTCATCAACATTAGAAATGTTGTGACATCTCAAACAAGAGTCAGCGAAATTCTATCAAAATATAGGTCAATTGCGGCACACTTTAATAATTCGACCATGGCTCAGTAAGAACTAAATAAAATAAAGGGAAGAAATTAAGTTTTCCACAACTTTCAGTAGAATTCAGTAATACATGACGTTGCTCTGAAATTAATATGTTAAGGTTGCAAGAACTTTATGAATCTCTATGCCAGTCAGGGTTGTGGAGTCGATTCAAAAGTTTTCCATTCCATGACAATTCTCTTCTAACCAATTGTATTTTGTACTCCGTCATTTAAAGATATCGATATATGAATAATCAAACAAACACTTATTTGTCATCTCTCGTAATAACTCGCGAGAGAGTTTAATATCCTCAGACAATGACAGTCAAGGAGTAGAAATGATGCGAGAGCGATATTCAGCCACTATCCTCTCCTCTAAATTTACGGTTCGGTTACATTTGTTATTGTACCATTAATGATTGGACAATGAACATCGTAAATGGAAACATTAAGTTTTAAACCTATCACTGTTAGATTTTGATAACCTCGGAACAGGAATATGCAGACGTGCTAAAGCGTTTTGTTACTACTTAAATGACCTAAACATCGGTATTTCTGTTCAAAAAATAACTTTGGTAAATCCTGCTTTCCTACTCTTATTCGCTTTGATGAATCTATAGCGCCAATACACCTACTGAAGGGGCATATACAGTATATATAATATATAATATATATATATATAATATTATATATAATATATATATATATATATATATATATATTATATATATATATATTATAATATATATATATAATATATATTATATATATATAATATATATATATTCAATCTTATATTTTTTTTTTTTTTTTTTTTTTTTAATTTTTAGAAAATTGTTTCGGCAAGCTGGCTCGGTGCGGTGCGGTGCGATAAAAAGGCCCGCACCACGCACGCAACGCGCACCGCACCACCATTTTTCTCGTGCTCCGCACGGCCGCCAACTTTATTTTTCTTTCCGCACGCACCGCACCGAACAGGCGCTGAATTTTGATGCGCACCGCACCGCACCGTCACCAAAATGAGCGCACCATGCACCGCACCGCACCCAGTGCGTCGGCCAACCCTAATATATATATATATATTATATATATCTATTAGTTGATATATAATATATTATATATATATATATAATATTATATATATATATATATATATATTATTATATATATAAATAATATTATATACCCCGCATAGGGGATACAGCACTTAAAAGGTATTTTTTTTTGGTTTTATATATATATATATATATATATATATATATATTTATATATATATATTATATATTATATTATATATATATATTATATATTATATATATAATAAATAATATATATATAACCACTGCATAGGGATACAGCACGTTAAAAGGTTTTTTTTTTTTTGTTTTATATATACTTATATATATATATAATTATATATATATAATATAATATATATATATCATATATATATATATATATATTATATATATTATATATATATATATATAATATTATATATATAATTATTATATATATATATAAATATACTATTTTGCGTTCACTTTTCTCACACACTCATCCTCCAGGCAACATTTTACTGACCACCATTTATCCAAATATATACTTAACGTCCTCACCCCTCTTCAGACAACATCTTGACAGACATCACTACTTTTATCCCTATGTGTGGGAGAAAGAATTGCCCACATCGTATGTCCTACGTGTCGTAGAAGGCGACTAAGGGACGGGGGTAGTTGGGTTTGGCTGCCCACTACCACTACTCTTGCCAGGATATGCTGATGCAAGGCCTCGGAGATGCGTCGTGATCGCCCTAAACGGCATTCTAATTTTTCGGCGAAATTGTATTAATCGTATGGGTCACATGAATGTCAGAGGAATCGATGTTGAGGAGACAGAGGAGAGAGGCTGAATGGATGTATTTAGAAGGGCAAATTTTGATTTGCTCGCTGTGACTGAAAGAAAACATGAAAGGAAACTATGAATGAGTGTGTGGTGTGAAATGTGTGTGTGCTGGTGTGGAAAGGAACTGAGAGGGGGAGAAGGATTTTCATTTTGATGAGTGACTTTGGTAACGAGAGCTATTGGTAGACTTTTGTGTGAGTAATAGAATTCTAATGGTTAAATTTTAAGTTGAAAGGTCAAGGTATGTGTGCGTTGTGGCCGTATGGTCCATCTGAGGGAAATGTTTGAAGAGAGAAGATCTTCTGGATACTCTGATGATGTTTTGGGAGGGGTGAGTGGAGTTTCAGATTGAATTGTGTGGGGGATTAATGGTTTGGATCGGTGATCAGAAAAGAGATGGTATAACAGCTGGTTTTGGGGTGTCGGGGAAAAATGAGAATGGTAGAAGGTGATGAATTTCTTGTGAGAGAGAGTATGTGTGTAAGTATCTTTCTTTAACACAGATATCCATAAATTATACTCAGAGTTAGTGTAGGTAGAGATGTAATCGAAGTGAAAAGTATGATTGATTTTGTGTTGGTGAAAAAAGATGTGAAGGATGTTAAATCAGTTGAGGGATTAGGGATGGGATTTTCGGATCATTATTGTTGGTTTATGTAAAATTAAGTTAGTGGGGGCTTGGAATGGAGAGGAAGGTGATACGGAAAGAAGTGGTAATTAAGAGTGAGAAGTTAGTGAACAAGGTAAAAGGATAAGTATCTAAGAGCACTCGCAAGTAATTCAGTTGAATGTGAACAAGTTAAACTGAACAATCTGGGAGCAAAATGAAGGAAGCAGTTGTTAGCAGTGCAAAAGAAGTATGTGGATGTGCTAAAGTAGGAAGTAAATGAATGTTAACAGTGAGTGGTGGGAATGAATAGATGATGCCAAAGCGGGTAAAAGTAAAAAAGAAGCTGATTGAATGTACTACAAAGCATGAAGTTTCAAAAGAAAGATGGTTGGAATTATATAAGGAGGAAAATAAAATACTAAAAGTTGCATACGTAGGAGAAAGAAGAGGTAAATGAACAGTTTGGAAGGAGGATGAATGAGGACATACAACGGAATAGGAAGCTTCTGGAAGAAGGCGCGAAAGGTTAAGAATGAAATAAGGGGAATCTAGAACTATGAATGGATGGTGCTTTTGTTACTGATGAATGGATGTGAGGGGAGTTTTGGAAGAACATTCGAAAATCTGCACAATATTACAGTAATGAAGAGGTGATAGGAAGTGAATGTGTGTGGGTTTGATGGTGCAAGAAGGAATAGGTATTTTGGGGATGAGGTCATTAGCAAGGAGAGGTAATGGTAGAGTGGAGAAAGTGAAGATGGTAAATCTGCAGGTATCGATGAAATTACTGGTGAAATGTCGAGAACGGAGGGAGATGGTGATTGATTGGATTTGGAAGTTGTGTAATAAAGCCTTTATGGAGGGTATAGTTCCGAGGGATTGGAGGAGAGCAGTAATATTACCCTTATATAAGGGTAAGGGAGATAAGGGGAACTGTAGGAATTATAGGGGAATTAGTTTATCGAGTGTTGTATGGAAGATATATGGTGGTATTTTAGCCGAAAGAGTGCGTCGAGTGACTGAAGGACTGATTGGTGAAGGACAAGGTGCTTTTAGGAGTGGTAGAGGATGTGTGGATCAAATCTTTACATTGAAACAAATTACTGAGAAAATAAGGGAGAAGAAAAATAAATTGTATTTAGGTTTTATGGATTTGCAGCAGGCGTATGATAGGATTAATAGGGAAGCTCTATGGCAGGTGTGAGTAATATATGGTGTTGGTGGTAGGCTTCTGAATGGAACCAAAAGTATGTATGACGACGATAGTGAGACGTGTGTAAGGATAAATGGTGTCAAAAGTGATTGGTTTAATATTAATAGTGGAGTGAGGCAGGGATGTGCTATGTCCCCTTGGTTATTCAATTTGTGTATGGATGGGGTTATGAAAGAATTAGAGATGATGGTGGCAGGAAATGGTGTTAGAATGATGGAAAATGGAGGTGAGTGGAGGGTGTCCTAGCTATTATATGCGGATGATTTGGCTTTGTGTGGTGAATCTGAAGAGTTTGAGAGGATTGGTAGAGAGATTTGGCAGGGTGTGTAAAAGGGAGGGGTTTGAAAGTAAACGTAGATAAGAGTAAAGTTATGGTTGTGAGTGAGGACAGTCCTCGGTGTGAAGTTATGTTAGATGATGAGCAGCTGGAAACAAGTGTCTGAGTTAAATATTTACGGATACTATGTTGATGAGAAGGGAACGGATGATCCAGAGTGGAGTAGGAAAGTCGGAATGGCAGAAGTGGCTGGGCATTAATCGTTGGTGATTGTAAAGGGCTAAGTTTTGAGTGCACTAGGGTCTTACATGAGGGTATGTTGTTACCTGTGTTTAATGTATAGTAGTGAGACTATGGTCTGGAATAAGAGGTATGGATCTAAAGTTCAATGTGTTCCATGCATCTAGGGGCGTGTTGGTGTGAAAAGAATTGATAAAATGAGGAATGACGTATTAGAAAGTTATGTGGTGTGAAGAAAGGGGTAAATGAGAGAATAAATGAAAGTACGTTGAGATGGTTTGCTCGGAAACGATGAATGACAGTCGGTTGGTTAAGCAGATGATAGTGGTGTGTGTGTTGGGAATCGACCCGCTGGGAGACCGAAGAAAAAGTGGATTGAGTCAGTAAACGAATATCTGGAGGAGAGAAATGTGAGTTTGGCAGAGGCGAGAATAAAGGTGCTTAATAGGAGTGAATGGCGGGGTTTTGTGAGGGGGCATAGTTGTGGCCCACCTGGGCCAGGGGATGAACCCTACACTTGACGATATGCCATAGTGAGGATCCGTCGTGGTCCCGTGAAGCTCTTTGGTGGATTTTCTGACTGCGACGAGTTCTCACTAATAGGTATAGAGAGGGCGGTAAGGCTGGGCTTTCTTTTCGACTTGTCATGTTCTACTACTTCTCTTTTCCGATGCATGTAACGCAACCTTACCCCCAGTCTTGGGGGAAAAAGGAAGATAATAATAATATATTTTTTTTTTTACTTTTGTGGTTAACCCTTGTAAAGCATGGTCAAAAAAGGTTGAGAATCTCTGCCTTGAACAATGTCATGGCGTTAATTCATTTTCTATCCGTTATCCTGACCATATTAAGCAATGCATAATTTTTTTTTTCTTTTCTCCAGATTTTATGCGTAGATGAAATAATTATGGCGAAAAAAGCTGGAGGTCCAAAACCAAGAGGTATGGGTGCTCAAGATCCTGATGATGACGAATAAAAAACAAATTATAGGAGAATCTAAAAACATTTTAAAAAAATTTTGCCATTAATTCAGTTTTAAATGATACTATTAACATCATTTGTTTTGAAAGTTAAAATCCATTTTTGGTTTTTAATCTTTCTCGACTCACATTCTCACTCTTTTTATTTTTCATTATGAATTATTGTTTTTATATAATATATAATTTATAAATAAAAAAAGATTAACCATTGGGTCTGTTTTTCCCCACCTTCATTAAATATTGGGTAGTAGTAGTAGTAGTTATTTACTACTGTCACTGATGATCTGAAAGCCATTTCGCATGAGACAGTTGTTAAAACGTTTTTGTGGAAGGCGTACCTGTTGTTAACTTTTATGGCAAAGAAGAAAACTGGTTCTTTAGATTTTGGCAGCTCACCACTGGTTATGATATACACACAAAAATGGTTTTGTGCTGTAATTGTTAGTTTTTGTTGTCACGTTTTATTTAGAGAGATCATAATATGGTAATTTGTAAACTGGATCGTCCATATTCTCGTACTATTCCCTAGTTTTTGTATTCGGGGAAAGATAATAGAGTTCATTCTCGAAAAACTCGTCAATTCACTTATATAGAAGTTTGTAGGGAATCTACTAATAAATTTTTAAATATAAAATTTTGTGTTTGAGATATGTTTGAACTTAAAATTTAGTACCTTTATTCTGAGTAGATACCTTACTTTTACTTTGTCGCCCCCGACCCTCCTACGAGAAACGTGCGACCTCGAGATACTCCCAACACCAATGCCGGCCGCGCCCAGAGATCCGATAATTAAAGAGTGCTGAAATTGCGTTTTATGTTCGTTAAAGCAGGGCAATCTATAATATGTTTTGTATAATGTTAAACAAGAATTAGAACGTAACTTCGAAAAACCAAAACGAGTTTAGTACTCTAATAGAAGAATTTTATTGTAAACTTTCAAAGATAATTGAACGGAAACTCAAAATTTTATTGGAAAAAGTAGGTGCATAAAATTTATTTCACTTCAAAATCGAGTGGAATAAGAATACTCCAATTAAAATTGCAAATACGTGAATCTAAAATTTTAAATTAAAAAAAAAAGCAATATTTACTCGCAAGGAAGTTTTATTGCAAGGTTTATTATAATAAAGTTTATTTTGGTTAAAATTCTATCATAGCAGGTTAAGGGAACAAATTTTTTATTGTATTGGCGTTACCCCAAAGGGGCACAGTTCCATGCGCAACAGAACATGTTATGTCACGAGCGAATTTTTGAAGTAGAAAGAATTATTTTCCAATAAAACCATGGGCGAATAATTATAATAGAATTTCCACAGTGTACTTTCTACGTGCGGTAAGAGGTGACTAAAAGGACAGTGGTAGTTGTGTATGGTACTCGCTATCACTTATCTTTAACCTAGTAATGCTCATGCATTCCTCGGACTTGGTCGTAACCACCGTAAGCGACCTCGTATCTTTCGGCTAAACTATGAAACTTCTTGTGTAAAATGAATGTTAGAGGAATAAATAGAGATATAATGGATGTATTTAGAAAGGGTAAATTTGATTTGCTTGACGTGGCGGAAACACGATTGAAAGCAAATGGTGAAGACAAGTATTGTGATGTGAAATGTTCGTATATTGGAGTGGAGAAGGTGTAGTTATTCTGATGAGTGGCTTGTGACACAGAGCTATAGTGTATTTTGTTTGTGTAAGTACTAGAATTCAAATGATTAAATTTAAGTTTGAGAAGATTAAAATATGTGTGGTTGTAACATATGATTCATCTGAGGGTGATGTTGAGGAGAGAGACTCTGGGATAATCTGAACGTTGTTTTGGATGGGGTGAGGAGGGGCTTGAAGATTGTTTGTGTGTTGGGTGACTTGAATGGTTGGATAGGTGATCGAAAAAGAAATGGTATAACAGGTTCCTTTGGGATTGAGGGAGAAGATGAGAATGATAGGAAGATGATCGATTTCTGTGAGGGGAGAGGTATGTGTGTAAGTAAAACATTCCTCAAGCACAAGAGTATCCATAAGTATACGAGAGTTTGGTGTAGTAGAGATGGTATCGAAGTCAAAAAGTTTGATTGATTTTGTGTTGGTGAAGAATTAGATGTTGAAGAATGTGATGGGGTGAAATCAGTGAGTGGGTTAGGGATGGAAATTTCAGATCTTTTTTTTTTTTTTTTTTTTTTTTTTTTTTTTTGTAAGTGTGTGTGTGAAAAAATTAAATTAGTGGAGTCATGGATGGAGAGGAAAGAAAAAAATGAAAAGAAAGTTGAATTTGAAAGTAGGGGAAAAAAGAAAATTTTAAAACGAGTGAGAAGTTAAATGAAGAGGGCTTTAAGAAAGAATATGTGAGAACTCTTGAAAATAAATCAGTTGATTGTGAACAAGATGAAACTGAACAAATCTGGAAAGCAAAAGAAGAAGAGTTTGTTAGTAGTGCAAGGGAAGTATGTGGTTGTGCTAAAATAGGAAGTAGGAATGTCAGTAGCGAATGTGGAGATAAAGATGTTACGCAACGTTAAAAGTAAAAAAGAGAAAGTTGGTTGAATGGGCTAACAGAGCTCAATGAGTCCGTCGAAAGATTGTATGGGAATATTTACTAAAGAGTAAAAAGAAGACTAAAAGTTACATACGCAGAAGGAAAGAAAAGGTAAATGAACAGTTTGGAAGGATATAAATGGAGACTTACCAAGTGAATACGAAGCTGTTCTTGATGGAAATACGAAAGGTCAAAAAGGAGAGTATGGGGAATCTTCAAAAATAAGGAATCTATAGGGATGGTTACTTTCGCGAATATAAATGGAGTTAGAAGAGTGTGAAGGGAACAACTTCGAAATCTGCATAATATGACAGTAAATGAAGACGGTGATTAGTGATGTGTTTTTGGTTTTGATAGTGTAAGAAGAAATCATATAATATTTTGGAGTAGGTAATGGTAAGAGTGAGAAGTGAAGAATGATAATCAATAGGTGTAGATTGGAATAATGTAAAATGATCAAGAATGGAGCGAGATTGTGATTGGACCGGATATGGAAGTGCCTAACAAAAGGTTTGGGGGACGATATCCAAAGGATTGGAGGAGAGCATGTAGTGATAGTAACCTTATATAAAGGTAAGAGTGATAAGGGAAACTGTAGAAACTATAGGGAATTAGTTTACATGAAAAGGGAACGGATGGTGCGGAGTGTAGTAGGAAAGTTTTTATAAGTGTTGGAAGTGCTGGTGCAATTAAATCTTTGTTGAACGTGCAAAATATAGATTAATCCGAGTGCGCTAGATATTTGTTCCAGCTGTTATGTATTGCGCGGAAATTGTGGTTTTGGAATAAGAGGTATAGTTCTAGTGCAGTTTGTTCAGATAGATAATCTTACGGGCTGTTAGGTGTGAGAAGAATTTCTAAAATGAGGAATGAACTCATTAGGGAGTTAAGTGTGTAGTGTGAAGAAAAGGGGTTATGAGTTTTTTTTTTTTTTTTTTTTTTTTTTTTTTTTTTTTTTTTTTTGTCATATGCGGAAAGTATGGATGATGGTCGGTTGGTAAGCGGATTTATAGAGGCGGGGAGTGTGTTGCGAATCGACCTACTGGGAGACCTAAGAAAATGTGAACTTAATCACTATATAATGGCGTTCTGAAGGAAAGGAATGTGAATCTGGGTTCAGCAAAAGAAAGGTGCTAATAGGAGTGAATGGCGGGTTTTTTTTTTTGGGGGGGGGTTATATATGGTGTAGCCATGGCACAGGGGACGAACCTTTGTGGGTCCTTCCTTTCAGCTTACGTCATGTCTTCTATTTAACTATTTCTGTTTCTGTGCATGTTGGTCAACCATACCCCCCCCCCATCTTTTGGGAACTGGTAGGTAGGATAAAAGAAAGAAATAGATATATATATATATATATATATATATTATATATATATACATATATATATATATATATATATATATATATATATAATTATATAGATATATATATATATATTATATATTATAATATTATTATATATATTATTTATATATATATATATTTATATATTATATTATATATATTTTTATGTATAATATAATGTATATAGATATATATATATATATATCTATATAAATTATATATATATATATATATATATATATATA
>JABUQX010012271.1:22500-25000 GCA_015478945.1 Trachelipus rathkii
AGAATAATTTTTTTAAGTAAAAAATTTATTGAAATTTTTATATTTTAGAATGCGAAATTTGACAAATTAACTAAGTGAATTTTCTTGAGCTTATGTAGATAAATTTCACTTAAAAACTGTTTAACGTAATTAACAGAACTGCTGAGCTAATCATTTGTTTTGCTTGCTTCAACTCCGGCTCCGGCTCCGGCTCCAGCTCCGGCTCCATCATTATAGAATAGCCTGCCAGACTCCAGCACCGGCACCGGCTCAACCCTTTTATTTTATATCAAAAAAAAGAAGTTTTATCCGACTCTGACCCTGCCCCGCAATTTTTTTTACTCCGACTCCGGCTCCAATTCCACCGAAAATTCCACTTCTCTGGTTATTATTGTTGTCATTTTTTTTTTTTTTTAGCAAAGTTCATTTACCTGACTACGTATATTTATCACCTGAAGAGGTTTTTAACTTCGAATACATAAATTGAACCTAAATTTATTCTTTACTTTAGGTTCGGGTAACAAGTACGAAGAAAAAAAAATACGTTGCAGTCCCTGACCTTGAAAATTAACCTTGAAGTTCGTCTGCTCGCTTCTTTGCAGAATAAAAACCTGCTAAATAGCCTTTCACAATAGAGCTAAACCGATGACGGTAGACACCAAGAAAATTTTCAAGAAAAAGGAAAAGGAATTTGTTGACTGGGATCGTAAAATGAATAATAGAAAGAATAAATACATAATCTTAACGATCATGGTAATTGTGAAGGCGAGACTCAAAAGAGTAATATAAATTTAAAGAAGAAGAAGAAGAAGAAGAAGAAGAAGAAGAAGAAGAAGAAGAAGAAGAAGAAGAACAAGAAAGCAAATATAATATCTTGTTTCATAATTCCCGAATACATATTTTTATACAAACTATTAGAAGAGTATTTTAATAAGAAGCAGTTTTGTGATTGTTGCAAAAAAAAAATGTCTTATCGAACGAAGAAGCGAAAACCAGTTTTTTTAATTCAATTATTTCTTTCATTTAAAACTCGAATCAAGCGTCGTTTTAGTATATAAAAATTCGCTTGAACAACAGAAATGTGAATTTTTATTTATTCATTTATTTTTTTATTTATTTATTTATTTATTTATTATATGCTTCTTTATTTTAGTTATTTATTTTATTATATTTTTATTCTCATTAACATCATTGTCTGAGAAAGAAGTCGATCGTTGAGAAACGAGATTGATAGCTTAGGCAAGATCTTATAAATTAGCTTTGGTTATTTTAAGCTAAAATGATTGCTTTTTTACTTTTTACAATGGTGCTAACTACGGGCACATTTTATTAATGATGTATGAATTTTTCGAGTCTAATATATATATATATATATATATATATATATATATAAATAACTATAACTATATATAAGAATATAATAATAATAACCTTTTTATATATATATATATATATATATATATATGTCTTTATAATGTTTATTCTTTTTTATATATATATATATATATTTATATCTATATATATATATATATATATATATATATATATATATATATATATTTCAGACTTTACTTTAGGACAGGCGTGTAACTGGAGAACTACAAATGCTACACTAAAACAAATAAGATTTTTGTAATCAGTGAAGAATTTTAGTTAAGAAAAGGTAATAAAAAATAGAAATCTCTTAAAAAAGATTTTCATATTTATAATAATTTAAATACGATGTACGATAACTGCTCAAAAAAGTATTATTTCGCGCCATGGTGCGCCACAGTTGCCTGAAATTGCTTTTTATCATGAATAAGGTAGAAAATGATTAGGGACTCCGAGCCGACGGAGGACAGGGGACGAAGTCCCAGTCACCAGTAGGCCGAGGGGGGCTCTGACCCTCAAACCCGTCTGTGAGTACTGGTAAAGTAATAAAACATTGCTTCAACATCATAAGTTTGTATAAGCCTATAAAATTGTTTTAAAAAAGAAGCATCTGGTAATAAATATGCCATAAATATAAAATTTAGAGATTATGTCTTTATATATATATATATATATATATATATATATATATATATATATATATATATATATATATATATGTATATATATATATATATATATATATATATATATATATATATATATATATATATATATATATATATATATATAAAAAAAATTCTATAAATACACATTTTTTTCTTGTTTAATCGCACAAAATTTTCATAAAACGCTATTGAATAGAAAAGCTCATAAAGTGAAATTGAACAGAAATGTACAGGAAGCCACATCGCTTCGACATACAGATTATACAATGGAGTCCCCTAGGGTGCCATCTTATCACCAACACTCTTTAAACTTTTTATGCACGATTTACCACAGCTCACGCCCCCCTCTATAAAAATCAATAGTTATGCAGATGACCTTACATTTACAGCACAAAGCCCCTCCGTAAACACTGCAAGGTAAGAACAACAGCAATATATAAACCAATTGGAACAATGGCCGTCAACAAACAGAATGATAG
>JABUQX010012271.1:37500-45563 GCA_015478945.1 Trachelipus rathkii
TGGTGGGAGCTGATATCGTTTGATTTGGGATGATGCTTAGGTTCATTCCTTTCTTCTTGACTATATATCTTCTCTTCTCTGCATATTATTCATGGTTTTCTGTATTCGTGCTTGTTCTCTTGGCATGTCAGTGGCTAGAGTACAGTGGCGTATCGGTGAGTGTGATTATAAATTTCTCGGTTCTCTGTTTTCTATTCTACTTTTCTTTGGCCTAATTTTCTTTCTGGCTAGAATCGTTTGCGAGGATTACTCAGGTTCGACGAGCAATGAGCGTGGTGCTTCTATCAATTACGAAAGTGTGTCTTATAACTCCTTGAGCTCTCTTCTTAGCTTGATATATTTTCTGGCTCTGCCAAATATACATTCTCTAAATTCAATCTTCTGTATAATCTGTCTTCCTCCTCTTATTCTGATATTCGATTTGGTTGTCTGTTGCTATTAGTTCCTTCCAACATTTGATATAAGGCCAAGTCTCTTCGGCCTCCTATTTTGCTCTAACTCAACCTGGACGATTTTCTGTGCATTCCTCATCCTCCACCTTCCTTCTCTCAGGTGTCCTAATGCCTTTGCCCTGTGATTGAGCGATTTGTTGATCGGGTGCATGGGTCTCCTGAAATCTAATGAACGTTAGGAAGGCGGTGGCCCGGATGGCATTTTCCTCCCAGAGTTTTGAAGGGAGTGTGCTTTCGTGCTTACCCCGCCCCTCGTTAACTAATATTCACTATGTTCTCCAATAGCTAAATACTTTCCCTAGTGTTGGAAGCAGCAACATGTCCAAACCTATTCCGAAAAAGGAAGCCACTCTGATCCTCTACTTATCGCCCTAATAGCTCTCACTTGTATTCTATCTAAAGATCTTTGAAATCCTTCTTAACTCTCATTTCTTAGATCATCTGGAGTCTCTTCACTTCCTTTCCGATGCCAGTACGGCTTTCGGGCGCTCGAGGTCCCTTCTGCGATTAATATCTTTCTATCTAACTGATGCTATGGTTTTTCCCGCCTAGGAACTACGGGAGACGTTGCGTAGTGGCGCTTGACAAATCCAAGGCATTTGACCCGGGTATGGCACGCATCCTTGCTCTCCAAGCTCCCCTCCTTTGGGTTTTCCTCCTTCTCTCTTTGCTTACTATGTCTAGTTTTCTTTCAAAAATCGTTCCATATTGGCTGTTGTTGATGGGCGACCTTCTTTCTTCCTTTTTTCTATCAATAGTGGTGTTTCTCAGGGTTCTGTCTTATCTCCTACTTTATTCCTACTTTTCATTAATGAATCTTCTCCCTGCAACATCTACTCTATCCACTCGTAATGCCGATGAACTCCGACCCTTCATTCTTCAATCTCATTTCAAATTCTGCTCCTCTTTTACTTCTAGAATTGCCTCTCGTCTCAATCTTTCCGATTCTATTCTCGGGCTTGATCGGATAGTTGATAATTTCCGGTGGGGTCGTAATCAACCTTGTTAAAATTCAATTTCTTTAAAAACCCAAACTTTTACAAATCTCCCTCTCTAAGCACCCTTCTACTTTCCTATCTCTTCGATCGGTTCCTCTCGGTCCTCTCCTGTTGACAAATATATAAACACCTTGGCCTTAACATAAACAAAAAAATGTCTTTTAAACCTCACATACAACGGTTGCTAGTGGCGGCCTCAAAAGAAACTGGGAGTTCTGTTTAGACTGCGAGACTTTTTTTCCTCTTCTCAGTTGCTCCAGCTATACAAGGGCCTCATCCGCCCTTGTATGGAGTACTGCTTCACATATCGGGGGGCTCTGGTTTCACCGGCTTTTTGGACATGGTCGAGTCAAAACGGCAAATAGGCTTATAAACTGTTCTGTACTTTCCATTTCTCTTGACCCTCTATCTTTGCGGCGGCGATGTTGGTGCCTTATCTCTTTTCTATATACCGCAGCGGCAGGTGCTTCGAGGAGCTTATCACTCTGCGTGCCACCAAACCTCTACGACGCCCTCGTACACAAGGGTGGTGGGTGTCGGCGCATGAGTTTTGCGTTGATATTGGTAACTCTAGGCTGGTGTCGCCTCGGTGCTTCCTTCTTTCCTGCCACCTTCTGTTCTGTGAATTCTCTTCCATCTTCTGTGTTTTCCCTGTTTGGATTTAATCTCTCTCACTTTAAAGCCTGCGTCTGTGCTCATTGCTGCGTAGTTTTTGCGTTAGTTGAATGAATGTCTGAGGTGTGCTAATCACCCCTCCTCGAATTAGGCTCTGCCTTCGTGAGTGGTGTGTTGATAACTGTTAATAAAAATATATTATATATATATATTATATATTATATAATATATATATATATATATTATATATTATATATATATATTATATATATATATATATATATATAAATTTAAATAAATATATGAAAAGGTCTGCTCATTTCTGTTCTTTCCATCTCTAATGAATGATTCTGTATTCTGTCAGCCGCGCAATGTGCATCTTTCTTTCCAGACGTCCCCTCTTCCTGCCAACTGTTCGCTCTTCTCTTCCAAGCGCTCTCATATTTGGGTAAGTGACAATCTTCTCAAGAGAGGTCCTCCACACGATTTGCCATCTCTTCTTCGTATCTTCCCTTGGTTCTTCTGCCCTCTTGTTTTCCAGTAACTTTTTGATCTGCTGCCAATTGCCTCTCCTGCTCCAACATTTTAATCTGTCCTGAAAAGCTTAATCTCCCCACATCCATCTTTCAGTGTCATCTTCTTCACCCCTATATCTTCTCTAAAATAACTTCATTCCTTATTCTGTCTCTCCTACTCTTTCCAATCATAGTTCTTAAATACCCTCATCTTAGCCGCTTGTATTGGTACTCTCTTCCTCTCTCGTTGTTGTCCATTGTTTCCGTCCTTGTACAGCAGTTCCGGAGTCATGGTTGCTGGTTAAAATCACTTTTTTAACCTCTATTCCGATGTTTCTGTCTTTCATCATGGGGTATACCGCTTTCATAACTAATCCATACTTTTCCATTCTTCGCATAATCTCTTCCCCACTTCCTCCCTTTCTGTTAAAACATCCTCCGAGATAATTGCAGGTATTTACCGCCTTCACCTCCTCCTCTCTCACCATCATTCTCATCCCCTCCTCATTTCCTCCGGTTACTGTTAATATCTCTGTCTTTTGTATGTTCATCTTCATCCCTGCTTCCTCCAACTCCTCCGCAAACAACTCCACCACCTCTCGAATTGCCTCCTCTCTCTCGCTCCAACATGCCAGATCGTCCGCATATGCCATTATGTCCCCTTCAAATTCTCCCAGTCTATCTTTCACTTTCCTTATCACCACGTCTAAATATAATATAAACAGCAGTGGTGATAAAACACTTCCCTGCTAACTCCTGTGTTCACCTCAAACCATCTTCTCGTTCTCGCACGTTCAGTTCTAACATTACAGCTGCATTTGTACAATAAATCTCATTTTAAATATATATATATATATATATATATATTATATAATATATATATATATATATATATATATATATATATATATATATATATATATATATATATATATTATATATAATATATTGATATATATAATATATATATATATATATAATTATAGTAATATCACTATATATTTAATATATAATATATATATATAATATATAATATATATATATATAGTATATATATATATATATATATATATATATTATATTTATATATATAATATATATAGTATATTATTAATGGGAAGGGAGGCAGTGTATCGATGCGTGAGAATTTTTCCTCCAATTGAGCAATTGGGGTTATATGGTTTGTACATCCTCTGTGATCACTCCAGTGCGCGTTAATGGTTCGCTCTCTTGCGCTGATATCCACTACATTTCTTTAGACAGGGGTTGACTTCTTCGTATCCAACAAACAATTCATATAAACACTATTAGCATTAGAGACAACACAATGTTTTCCATATATCTCTGTGTACGGGAGAAAAAATTTTCCCAAAAGCTTGTAATTTTTTTTCTGTGTGTCTTAGGAAACGACTAAAGGGTACAGTGTAGTTAGGTTGGGGAACCTCAACCACTTATTTATACCCTTGAAATGCTTATGCAGCCTCTTGACTCAATGGTCGTGATAATCTTAAGCGAATTGTATCTACCTGAGAAATTTGATGAAATCGTCTGGATACAATGGAATGTTAAGAAATAAATGGTGAGGAATAAGAGGAAGAGAGATATGAATGGTGTAATTTAGAAATAGGGTAAAATTTGATTTGATTGCTGTGACTGAAATAAAGATGAAGGAACGGGTGAAGACGGTAAATGTGGGGTGGAATGTGTGGTTTGTCTGGAGTGGGATTGAAGAATGAGAGGAGGAGAGTAAAGTTTTCAATTCGTATGAGTGAATCTACTGGTATAGACCTAATGGTGGTTGGTTTTCCGTCTGTGGAATACTAGAAATCTGATGGCTAAAACTTTAAGTTTGATGAAGGTCAAGGATAAGTGTTGGGTTGTATTCATTATGTCTAAATTCTGATGATGATGTTGAGGAGGTGGTGACCTGCTGGAATAATATGAATGAATTTTAAATGGGTGAAGTAGGAACTTCAAGATTGATTGTGGTAATTTGGTGTTGGTCGACTTAATGGTTGGTATAGTGAAGAACTTGGCAATTTTTTGAATTTTAAATATTCTGGGCTTAATGGGGTTGCGGGAGAAATTGAGATATGTTATAAGGTGATTATATCTATTGAAGAATGAGGTATGTTGTAGTTAATACAATTTTTTGGCACAATTAGTAATTTATAAGTTTTACTGAGACCTTTGAGGGTAAGTAGAGATGTATATGAAGATGATTAAAGTATGATTGTGATTTTGTATTGGTGAAGAAGGAGATGATGAGTGTGATGGAGCGTTAAAAGTCAACTGAGCAGATTGAATGCATAATGAAAGCAAATGAATGATCAGTCGCGAGTCTTTTGAAGCCCTGGGGTGGATTTTTTTTTAAACTACGAAGAGCTCTTTACTTAAGGGATTTTGAATCGATGGTTAGGCGGGGAGCGTGTTTTTGACTTTATTATTACCATGCCTCTTCTTCTTAATTAACTACCTATTTCTCTTGTGTGTGTTTCGCACCCTTACTCATCTCAGTAGGAGTTGAAAAGAAAACCGTCCAAAAAACTAAAGAACCGCCGTAATTGTATATATATATATATATATATATATATATATAATATATTATTATATTTATATATATTATATATATATATATTATATATATATATATATGTATGATTATATATATATATTATATAATATGTTACACTTACTTAGAAAAAAGTTTAGTTAAAGTTACCACTAAAATGGTTATTAATACTATTTTTCGGGTTACGGTGAGCTCCAACACCTAAAAAGTAATCTTTACTACTTTTTGATAGTAGAATGAAAACTACTACATGTATTAGTTAAAATTACTTTTTGTGTGGTAGTAAAATGAACTTTTATTTAGTAGTATAAATGACAGTTTAATTTTAACTATTTTTTTCTACTATTACTTGTAGTAGAAAGAGTAGTAGTGAATTTTACTACTTAATTTACTAGTTCGTTAAACTATTACTTAGTTGTTCAATATACTATGTCTTTGAGGTTATTTTTACTACATAAATGTAATTAAATTTACCATTTCTAGAATTGTTTTTACCACTTTTTTAAAGTAATTATTAAGTTATTTACTAGTACGTTAAACTATTACTTAGTTGTTCAATATACTATATTTTGAGGTTATTTTTACTACATAAATGAAATTGAATTTACCATTTATTCTAGAATTCTAGAATTTTTTTTACCATTTTTTTAAAGTAATTATTAAGTTATTTACTAGTACGTTAAACTATTACTTAGTTGTTCAATATACTATATTTTGAGGTTATTTTTACTACATAAATGAAATTGAATTTACCATTTCTAGAATTGTTTTTACCATTTTTTTAAAGTAATTATTAAGTTATTTACTAGTACATTAAACTATTACTTAGTTGTTCAATATACTATATTTTGAGGTTATTTTTACTACATAAATGAAATTGAATTTACCATTTCTAGAGGTAGAGTATTGCAAAATACTTGTCATTACTACTATAAATTTAAGTTAAAGATACCATTTTTTGATGTTAATTTTTTATCTTTGAAGTTAATCTTACTACAGAAATTTGTAGTATGTACAAAAACTATTTGTAGAATTAACTATTTTTCAAAGTAAATTATTGCGAAATTGTAGTTATGCATATTACAGTCATAGTTTTATTTACTAAAAGTATTTGTAAAATAAACCATTTCTTGAAGTAATTTCTTGTAAATTTTAGTTACTCTTACTACAGGATTTGTATTATATACTAAAACTAGTTGTATAATTAACATTTTTTAAAATTACATTATTGCAATATTTTAGTTATAAATACTACAGAACTAGTAGAATGTAATACAAATATAATATATTTATATTACATTCTACTAGGTCTGTAGTATTCATAACTACAATATTGCAAAAATATACTTTGGAAAAGTGTTAATTATACACATAGTTTTAGTATATACTAAAAATCCTTTGGTAAGATTAACTATACATTTACAAAAAGTGACTTCACGATATGGTATATTTTACATATAGTTATAGTAAATAATACTATGCCTGTTGTATTCACAACTACAATTTTGCAATAATTTACTTTGAAAAATAATTAATCCTACAGGTAGTTATAGAATATACTACAAATTCTGCAGTAAGAGTAAATACAAATTTAAAAACAAATTACATCAAGAAATGTTATGTTTTCATATTATCTAAAACATACCATTCTTTATGTAATAAATTTAAATTTGTAGTTAGTCTTAATACAGGAATAGTAAACGCAAAAATATTTGTACAATTTATTATTTTTACTTGTAAAGTTAGAATGTACAAAATAAATATACTTTCAACATTGTATATTGGTAAATTGGAAGTGTAATTAAGCGTAAAACATTTCTATCAACTGTAGCATAACACACTTTTTAAAGTAATAAATAATGAATAATTACCACTATTGAAGCAACGTCTAAGAGCATAAGAATTTCTATCGTACAGTAGCATTTGCTAATGATTTAAAAGATGGCTATTTGGATGCTGATAATGCATATAAAATTGAGAAACTTATTTCTTCCCTTGATACATATGTAGAAGCCAAACAAATCGCATTAGGTAGCAGGACAGAGTACAAAAGATTTGGGGGTGTTACAAGAGCTGTTGAAATTAATGATACTATGCAGTATTTTAGGTTAACAGATATTTTAAGAAATATATTTAACTCGAATGATGTAATTGAGAAAGTAGAAAAATACAAACTAATTAGGAATGATTTTTGTCGGGATGTCCAGGATGCTAATTATTGCAAAAGCTTTGGAGAAACTAATGACGTTATTTTGTTGTCAATTTATTATGATGACATTGAGATTTGCAATCCTATTGGTTCCCATGCTGGCATTCATAAATTGGCAATGATTTACTTCAATATTTTGGATTTTCCACCGGAGTGTAGATCAACTTTGAATTCAATATTTGTTTGTATAATCTGTAACACCATCGATTTAGATAAATATGGATTTAACACAATTTTAGAGCATCTTGTTTTAGAACTTACAGAGCTATTTCATGTAGGTATTCAGGTGCAAAATAGAAACTTAAAATTCAGAGTTTGGCAGTTCCTTGGAGATAATTTGGGCCTTAATAAGATTCTGGGGTATAATGAATCTTTCAATTCCATATATTTTTGTAGACATTGTACAAGCAATTTTATCATTAGCTAGGAAAAAAGCTGAGTACGACGCTGTAGTAACAACTGCGGAAAATGGCGTTTTCACCATGGGTATAAAAACTGTAAGCATTCTTAATCAGTTGCCATACTTTCATGTAACCGATAACATCGCATTGGATTGGATGCATGACTTCTTAGAGGGCGTTGTTCCTAGAGAAATGATTTTGATACTAAAAGAGTTTATTGTCGGTCGCAAGTTGCTTTCGGTAGAGATATTAAATAATCGTATTCACAGCTTCATTTATTCTGCTTCAGAAATTAGTAGTA
>JABUQX010012272.1:0-2500 GCA_015478945.1 Trachelipus rathkii
TATATTATATATATATATTATATTTATATATATATATATTATATATTATATATATATATATAATATATATATATATATTATATATATTATGAGGTATATATATATATAATATTAGAGATGTCTAAACTATTTAATCGTATCATCCTTTCAGCTTAGGGCATACGATAGAAAGGCCTTCCAACAACTCTATCCTCTTCCTCGATACCTAATCGCATGGAATAACAATTACTTGCAATTTACTTTATATAGAAAACCAACATTCGCACAAACTATATACATTGGCTATCTAATCATTCCCAAACACAAAATTAGCTGTTCTGTCATCTCTATTTTTCTCCGTGCCTTTCGTATATGCTCTCCCTCTCTTCTAGCACAAGAAACTAAATACATCCGCAATACTTTCAAATCACTTTACTATCCTTTTTTAACACAAAAGCATTTAACAAAGCAAAAAGAGGTACTATAGCACCTTTTCCCGAAAAATAGCAACACCCCCTTTTTACCAATTCCTCATTTACCATTATCGTTAAAACAAATATTACCAAAAATATTACCTCATTCCATCAAATAACATCACCTTAAAAAAACATTCTCAAACCCCAAAACGAAAAGAAAATCTCCCCCAAAGCTGTATATATTATATACCTTGCAACAACTGTGATTCAATATATATAGGACAAACTATCAATTACACCACAAGAAAAAATCAACATACACACGATCTCCAAACAGATAGCATAAATTCAGCTTTAACAAATCATAGGCGTAACACAGGCCACTCTATCAATTTCAACAATATAAAGATGATCAGAAATATCAATCACACAAACCATCGCAAAATCATGGAATCCTTTTGCATTTATAATAGTAACAACTACAATAAGCATCCCGGTGATGTTAAGATAGATTTTATACAAAATGAATATCTGAAAACATCAAAATATTTCAACAACACCATGAAGAAAATAGCAGACCAACTGAAACACACTTGAACTGATGAAGATCAAGAAATAAGAAATCCAGTCCCTTAGCCTGAAGAGGTCTCGCGTGTCGGGACGAAAATTAGCTTTCCTTTTTAAAATTTATTTCATTAAAAAAAGTGTCTTTAACAATGTTTTTAATTTTTGTACATACATTTAGTAATAAAATGAAGTGACAGTAAAGCATAATACTAAAAAGAATCCAAGGGCTTCCTCTCTAAAGTAAATATATCACTAAGACAAAGTAGTTCTTAAATATATATATATATATATATATATATATATATATATATATATATATATATATATATATATATATTATATATATATTATATTATATTATATATTTTTTTATATATATATATATAATTATATATATTATATATTATTATATAATAATATATTTATACAACTTATTCTTCTAGAAATCAATTATTTTCTTAAAATTTCTTTCGAAAATATTTATTTAATTGAATTAATTAAATGTATTCCTTTTTTATAATTTAAATTATTAATTAATTGAAATTATATTTAATTTTCATCCTAAGTTTTAAGACTTTCAGTGTTTTTGACTTACATTTCTAATTTTAGGTAACCCCGGCCCCGGCCCCGGCCCCGGCTAAATTAGAGCAGCCCCGGCCAAATTCAGCTCTTCGGTCCCTCTGCTGTCATCCTCAGCGTTTGAGAGATATGCTGGAGAGCTCAAATATGTAGAATAATTGATGATATAATTGATATTGCCTTATAGTTTCCGTAACCATGAGAAGTGGTTGCAAAACTCTTAGAATTTTTTCAAGTATTTGCCATTTATTAGCAGTCAAAGCTTAAATGATTGATTGTTTTAACATATAAACTTGCAGAGGTCTTTTCAAACATTCAATTCTTTCGAAAATCAAATATGTGCTATTCCACCACGTATTAACATCTTGAATTGGCATAAGTGGGCTTGCAAGATGTGGATCCAAGTCTTTTTGTATTCTTTCTTCCCTATTACTTAAACACTGGAATGGGGGGGGGGGTTCAAATATTCCTATATCACACTGTTCTTTCTAGAAAATAAGGCATCTTTAATAAATTGAAGTTTATGAATAAAACAAGAAAAACTTGTGTATCCTGCTAAATCAGTTTCATGTTATATGCTCCATCTCGAAGGATCAAATGGATTGTGTTAGGAGGAATTTCCCAATTATTCATCGTAATTTCAAAACTCATAGTGATTTTAATTCCAAAATGAGAACCTGGGAAATACTTGCAATGGAGTACACAGTCCATTTTTTTCAAACTCGCTGGTAAGCCAGAGTGCAGTTAAAGAAATAAATGAGTCGTTTGAATTATTTAGCTCTCTATATATCTATAGTAAATGATATCTGATCAGCCTTAGATAACTTCTCGAATACTGCTGATCTCAATTTCCTGTATGAAGTTGGTAACATTTTCTCTACAAAATATTTTCTACTAGGAATAAGATATTTTGGTTGAAGATGGGCAATAATGAATCCCTTCTCTTCTGTGACTGTGAA
>JABUQX010012272.1:17500-27500 GCA_015478945.1 Trachelipus rathkii
CGCTGCGGACTTCGCTTTTTTTCTTTATTCAAGGCCCTAAATAATTTCTGCATTTGTAATTCATCCTTCCCCCTCCCTCGCCCAATTCACTCCCCATCTCACCTCTTGCAAATGCTTCCTCCCCTCCCACCACTTCAGTTCAATAATCGCACTAAATACTCCCCCTCCGCCACACCTCTTCCTCAACCCTATCCTCTCCTCTATCCACTCCCCATACCTCCCTTAATCCTCTCCGCCAACCCCTCCTTCCTTCTCCGTTTTTTTATTTACTTCTTTCGCAGAAAATCTTGCTCCCCGATTCTAAAATTTTCGCGTCACTTTTCTACACCATCTCATCTTTTTGATCTTCTTCTTCGTCCTCTCCAACGCCCTCTTTGCTTCCACTCTTACCCTTCTATATTCCTCCCAGCTTCCCTCTCTCCTACTTCCCAACCATTTCACATAAGCCTCCTTTTCTTTTCACACTCACCTCTTCACCTCCTCACTGCCGCCACCATTCACTCCGCTTTCCTTCTGCTTGCAGCCCACGCCTTTTTACTCGCACTATACCCTTCTAGCCTCTTTCACATACTGCCGTCTTTAAATCTCATCTCACTCGCGCTCCACCTCCCAATTCCCGTCCCTCTCCGTCTCTTCTCCACCTATCCTCCATACCTCTCCTAACCTCCCTCTTACCACACTGTCTCATCCAATTTTTCCACCTTTATCACTTCTATTCTCCTCTTTTCTCCCCTTTCCCTTACCGTCACCTCTCCCCCCACCCTTATCCTAGCAACCACCAAATAGTGATCCGATATCCCCCCTCCCCGCCCCTCTAAATACATTTACATCTAGTAATCTGCCTCTATCCTTCCCATTTACACACACATAATCCAGTACCGCCCTCCCCCCCCGTTATCTCACTCTTCCATGTATACTTATGATTTTCACTTTTTTTTGAACCAAGTATTCCCCACTATCATTCTTCTTTCAACACACAACTCTAACAGACTTTCTCCATTAACATTCCTCTCCCCTACCCCAAATGGTCCTATTATTCTTCCACCCCCTCCCTTCCACTCCTGCATTCCAATCTCCCAATAGACAAATTTTATCATTTACCCCGAACTTTCCCAACACTCATTCAACTCACTCAAAACTTTCTCTCCCCTCCCCTCCCTCCGCCCATTCCCTGGTGCATATGCGCATATAAAAACCCACATTTCCCCCCCAAATTTCACTTTTACCCACATTATCCTCGAACTCACCTGGCTGCAAACCTTTACCTATCCGCACAACCTCTTTCCTCATAACTATTCCCACCCTCCCCTCGCCCTCACTCTCTCGTTCACCCCTGATATCATACCCTTGTATTTTCAAAGTCCATCTCCCTCTTTCCCTTCAGCTTAGTTTCTGTTAAACCCTAAGCACATCCAACCATTCTACCTTTTTTCTTCAAACCATTACCCCACTTCCTCCCCTGCTTCAAATCCTTCGTCTTACCCCTCTCACGTTCTACATCCCACGCGCTAATTAACCTCTCTCCTCCCAATTCTTTCCCCCTTCTTCTATATATATACACACTCAGGCTGCACGCTTTGTGGGATCCCCACCCTAGGCACTTCCCAACACCTAAGGCCACCACCGCGCTCACGCAAATATACGCACAAATACCAATTAAATAATAAAGAAGTTAATGGAAAAATAAATATAAAATTAAGGTTAAAACCTACAATCTATCAATTTATATTTATTCCTACACTTTTTTTTTTTTTCCTTCTTTTTCTTTTAAATTTTAACCCGTTAAAACTTTATTTATCTATTAAAATCTTTATTTAATTATTCTAAAATCTACAGACTACATAAATAGTTATAATTTCAAGTTTCACGCAATGTCAATAATAATAAGAAAAGGTTAAAATGATAATATAAAAGGTTAAAACCTACAATCTATCAATTTACATTTATTCCTACACTTTTTTTTCCCTTCTTTTTTCTTTAAAATTTACCCCCGTTAAAACTTTATTTATCTATTAAAATCTTTATTTAATTATTCTAAAATCTACAGACTACAAAAATAGTTATAATTTCAAGTTTTACGCAATGTCAATAATTATTAAAAGTTAACTCGCTTTCTCTTTGAGTCATATCAAATAATATTTAGAATTTCGAGATTTAAGAGAACACTCTTAAATAGTAAATCACAAAAACAGGGAATAACTTACACTTTGGTTCATTAATTAACTAGATACCTAATCACGTATCCAAATTTTAGTAGTCAACTCTAACTTGGTCATCAATTCCTTTTCACATTATTATTACAGAATAAATTTAACTGTTCATCCAAAATTGACTCGTGTCTCAGTCATATACTAGTGAGGTAACCTGCTTCTTCTTTTACGGAAAATCAATTCACAATTTTAAATTATCAGGATAACAGGTCCACAATCGATTCCGAGCACTCCTCGGGATTGTTCCTTCTTCTTATCTAGTTCTTTAGAAGGATACTTTTTGCAGTATTTAGTGCTTTATCAAACTTTTTTAATTTTGGAAAAGACAATAAAAGTTTGACATTACAACTTTCCTGGACTAAATCGTCTACCTTATTTTGTAAAAACAAATGTAGAGTTCCATTCAAGATTTCGTTGTGCTCCTTCTGCTCTTCAATCTCTTCTTGAAATTCGAAAAAACTTTTTAGGGAGCGTCATAGTTTGGCTTTGCATATTTTTTGCAAGTCTTTATCCGACTATGTCAATCTCGCCAGCAAAAGTATCTATTAATTTACTTAAAAGTATCTATTAATTTACTTAAATTCATTTCATCTTCACTTCACAGTTTTGACTTTCTAAATCACTCATGATTAGTTTATTACAGTTTACTAATAAACTTTACGCAGCCGCGATAAGTAAAATATATATATATATATATATATATATATATATATATATATAAAAGCCTGCAGCTCTTTATAATATATATATATATATATATATATATATATATATATATATATATACTATATATATATATATATATATATATATATATATATATATTATATATATATATATATATATATATATATATATATAATATATAATATTATTATATATATAATATATATATATATACGGTAGTATGGCAATAAAGCCTGCAGCTCATTATAACTAGAATTATATATTAAAATATTACATTCTAATAATTTGATGAAAAATAAAGAAGTATATAAAAATTATCTATAATTTCTTGTGTGAGTAAGTATTCTTCCTTTCAAAATCTAAAATTTTGAAAATTAAGTAAAAGCTAGCATGACATGCTTCAATTGAATGTCAAGCAAAAATGACAACTTCACTCTCTCTATACAGACAAAATCAAGAACCTTGAAGCGTTATTAGGAGCACAATTTCGTGTTGTTGACTTCACACGCCGTTTTTCTCTCAATTTCTCATTCCATTTTACTACAGAATTTTTTTTTTCCTTTGACAGATGTTTGATGATTTATATTATATTATATATATATATATATATATTATATTATATATATTATATATATATATATATATATATATATATATATATAATATATATATATATATATATATATATATTATATATATATATATGAAAAAACTTGTACTGCCGAGCTTGCTTACTGCCTTGGAAAATCTTGGGGGTGAGACGATTTAGTCTATCCTGGAAAAGGAAACCATTTAACTAACATCCTATTATTGCTTTAACATTTATGTTTTCCAAATTTTCGAATCTTTCTTAACAAGATTTGTAACATTTTAATTCTTCAAATATTATTTCAGGTTATCACATGATCTGCGGTAGGAGCGCTCAACTGATGATGGTCTTCTCGCATTTCTCTCTGATCTTTAATAAACCAATATTTCGATCAATCATTTTGTTGAGTTCGAAGCATTCCAAAGTTTTCGAACAAAGAAACTGGAACAAATATTTAAATTCTAAACTCTTTTTGTTTGCTTTCTTTCGTCTTCTTTATGTACTCTTATTTTTGATATCCTTTCCAGTAACTCAATAACTGTTCTCTGTAAACTGGAGTTCCATAGGGTTCTCTCCTTTTTCCAAAGTCTCTTTACAATGTTCATTAATGGTCATCTATAGGTAACTTTATCTACCTACTCAACACCCGATAATGACTATAAAATACTGCCAATTTTGAAGAGGAATCCTACCTAACATTAAATAGCTAATTATTTTAACCTTATTAACTCTCATACTCTTATCAATTCCCTCCAACCCCTCTCCACCAGATAAACTGTAGCATCATACTCCAATTGCACTACCAATATTACATTGAAATGCTGCTCCTCTGAAATTTTTAGTTACATATATCCTTTGAGGTGACCTATTGTGTAAAGACATTCCACATAGTCTCACCTTTTCTCTAATAAGACCTAAACGCAATGTCCATTCCTTTATACACTGGTAAATTCTGGAACATACTTTCTTCTATTTTTCCATTACATTTAACTAAAACTATATATCAGAAAGTGTATCAGGTCATTTCGGCCTTAATTTAGGAATATAAACAGATTTTTTCCATCTTTTGTGCAAATCGTGAAGATCCCTGGCCGTGTGTGTGTGTGTGTGTTTTCCTTAAGCATGCTTGCGTGCTTGTTGGCAATATGAGAGAGAGAGAGAGAGAGAGCAGAGGTTGGCAATATGAGAGAGAGAGAGAGAGAACGAGAGAGAGAGAGAGAGAGAGAGAGAGAGAGAGAGAGAGAGAGAGAGAGAGAGAGAGAGAGAGAGAGAGAGAGAGAGAGAGAGAATCTCATAAAAAAAGAAGCTGTCCCCTTTTCCCTAAAATAGTAAATTCTGTGCCAGATTGGACATAAAAAAAAAAGAAATACCTTGCACAAAGATTCCGGCAAGGGAGAAGTAATGACTTGTCCGCCATTTTGTGGACTTTTTAGCATTATTGCGTAATTTTTTTTTTTTTTTTATGTGACAAAAATTGTTTATTAAATATTAATGAACTTATCAGGGATTCAAAATTCAAGAACAAATAATTCATCAAAATTATTTAAAAAATTGCCATAAATTTGATATTTAAAAAAAAAAATTCCTCAACCAAAAACATTTCATAAAAAATTAAAAACATAAAAAGCAACTTTTTTATAATCTGAGTATATATATATATTATATTATATATTATATATATATATAATATATTATATAATATATAGTATATATATATATATATATATATATAATA
This sequence comes from Trachelipus rathkii, assembly GCA_015478945.1. NCBI lineage: Eukaryota > Metazoa > Arthropoda > Malacostraca > Isopoda > Trachelipodidae > Trachelipus > Trachelipus rathkii. The sequence goes on from JABUQX010012272.1 coordinate 22,722, forward strand.
TATATATATATATATATATAATATATATTATATATATATTATATATTATTAGTATATATATATATATATATAATATATATATATATATATATATGATTATTAACTAAGTTTTCGTGCATCAATTTTGAATATGATAAGAGAAGTTAATGGTGTTTGAAAAAGTGTAAAAGGGTTAGTTAGGTGGATAGAAGGGAACTTCATTTGAGGAAAGGGAGAAAGTTTTCGCGGAATTCTTTCCCAAAGTTTTATGGTTGAAATTGAATAAAACATGAAAACAAACTATTATTATTATTATTATTAATTATTATTATTATTAGTAGAGTAGTAGAGTAAAAGTTAGTAGTATAAGTAGTAGCCAGCCAGTAGTCATAGTTATAGTGAGTAGTAAAGTAGTAGTAGTATAGTATACAATTATAGTGATTACTCTTATTATTATTATTTTATTATTATTATTATTATTATTATTATTATTATTTTTGTGAGAAAGGAGGAAAAGACTAAAGCGGAAAAGCATTGAGTACGAAATCAGATATATATAAAGAGCAATATAATAATAATAAAAGCGTCCGAAAGCACCTGTTGAGCGCCTGCGAATGCGTGGCGGCGTCCATCACTTCTGAGCAAAGGAAGGACCATCACTTTGGCTCACGAGACCTTTAAGTAGTAATAATAGTCGTGGGGTCCAGAGTAGTAGTAGTAGTAGTAGTCACTGAAAAAGGAAAGAGTGAGAGAGCTGGACAACATAAAAAGTGTTTGAATTGAAAAGCAAAGGGAAAAGAAGGAAGACTGATATAGTAAAAGGACAATCCCTCCTCTTCGTCACATCAGGACAACAAATACTACTGTACAAGGCCATCAAAGCGTATTGATTTTAGGAAGAGTAAGCGACTGAAATGTGTGTGTGTGTGTGTGTGTGTGTTGTGCAGATGTGAGAGAAGAGAGTATGAAGTAATCTTTCCTCAGTAAACACTAAAGCAAAATAAGCATTGCAAAATGAGTTAATCATTCATCATATGCTTGAAAATGGTTTCATTTCGGGATTTAGTTACTGATAAGTAGTATGCAGTGCTGTTTTACCTTTACCACATTCTGCACAATTTAAAATTGAAAGAAACCATCATGATCAGTATGGAAATTTCCAATTGAAAAAATAGATTTTCTAAATCTTTTCGAAAACAATAAATTTCAAGACAAACACACATACACACACACACACACACACACACACACACACCTACATACAGACACACAAATTCAAATAAACGAGAACGTATACGTACACCCATATGTAGAAGCGGTTTTTTCAAAACCAGGTTCGCGGCGCGAACGATTTTGGATCTGTGAGATATATTTTTTGGATACTTTTCAGGAATATCCTTTCGTAATATTATATAATCTATATATAATCTATTATATATTTTGAGGGTAGTGAGAATAAATATATTGTGTATATGCGTATGAATATATATATACATATCAATCCCATAAATATTTATCTACTATAAATATATATATATGTCTAACTGGAAGTAATGAACAAATGATATATATATAATAGTATTTTACATAAATACTATATATGGCGGAGAAATAATTTTCTTAGAGAGGGACACACAACACGGCTGCTGATTCAAACAAAAGCATCTATACCAGTTCACACCGCCTCTCTAACTGGTATAACCAAGCAGGCACAAACACCCGAACAGTATTATTCATCGAGGCCCTGCAAAGTAGGAATCAATTCACCCACCGGTATATAATAGCTATGAATATTAACATTACTCACCCATATCATTCATTTCCCTTATATTACTGTATTAAATAATCAATAAAATTATGCCCTGCACCTCTTACAAGTATAATATAATATATATATTATATATATATAAATATATATCGTAGCAGTGGTATGTGATACTATATTATACTCAATATATAATATTAGTAGGTATATACAGACAAATTATTACCGATATATTTATATTGATGTGTCTGTAGTCCAGAGGTTGGGCATTAGCCTGGCAAGCGAGAAGACCAGGGTTCTAGACAGGTCGGGGAAGGAGAATGTGAGCTATTTTCTCTTTATTCTAACTTAATCCTAAATGAGTACACTGGCGACGTGCTATGTTACAAATGGAATAAAATAGCCAATATCCGCTCTATTAGTCGTAGGCCAGCGGATTTAGCCGTTAGGCCTTTGTTTCCAAAGGACCTTTCCCGATGGGTTCCACTGACTGGACGAACTTACTTACGGGGGGTTATTTATTAATTTATAAAAGAAGGTATATATATAAGCATATTATATATATATATAATAGGTAACCTTATAGGGAGCCGGTATGTGTCTCTTATCCCATGGATGTATACGAGTTATAGTGGCTCAAGGGAGTTATATATGTATATATAGGTTGAGATAAATATATATATATATATTATGTATATTAAAATATTTTTATACACATATATTTAAAAACAATATATTATTGACATTTATATTATATATATTAATATATCATATATAAATATTAAAACTATTAATTAATTTAAATAATATATGTATATAGATTATAATGATTATATAGTATGAAATAATAATAAAAATTATATATTAATATTAATATAGCAAAATAAATATTTAAAAATTTAGTTATTTTAGAAAATATGTTATATATATATTATTATTTTTAATAGAAAATATGTATATGTGATTTAAAATATTTTTAACACAAAAGAAACAAAAAGTAGAAATAATATAGTATCATAAGTATATAGATGTGAGTGGAGAGAGAAGTGTAAGAGAGAGAGAGAAGTTTGTAAGTATGTGTTGTGACTATAAATATTTATCAGTGAAATAAACAATAAAATTTCTATGCATGTTGTGATTTGTGTGAATACGCGTCAGTGCTGTAGTACAATTGTAAAGAGGAAAAAACATAAATGGTAATAATGACTTCGAGTATAATTATGTTTTTACTGGCAGAACTTCGCTATTTCATTCAAGTGTCAGTGGACTATAATCAGATAGTTTTAATTTTAATAAATAAACTTTGTCTCTAACATTTTGCACAACTACTAATATATTATATATATATATATATAATATATATATAATATATATTTATATATATAATATATATATAATAGTATATATAATTTATATATAAATTAATTATATATATATATATTATATATATATAATATATATATATATATATATACTATATATCATATAATATTATCTGTCCTCCCCAGGGTAAGGTCTATATAGGTCTTATCTAGGGAAAAATCAACCACCTGTCTCAGTAGGTAGGTCCTTACGATGAATAGGTCCTTGGGTTACACAGGTACCTAACGACTAAATAAGTTTGGATAACTGGCAGGCCTAGTATATATTATACTATATCGCGTGATTGCCAGGGTAATAAGTTTTTACCCCATTAGTTAGCCATAAAGCTCGCCCTCCATATGTACTCATTTAGTTACTGAGTAGGTGGACGATAAGCTAGATTTTAATAGATGAATAATTCTCACACCTATCTCATCATCGCTCACATCTTGTAGATTAAATACAATCTGAAAAGTGACTTAGCAAGTATCGAACCTGGGCCGCGTATATGCGCATATAGCTAAACGATTGGTTCGCTCGTCTACGTGCACGTCAACGTAGTTGACGACCCAATAATCTTAATTATTTGTACTGTATATACATTAATAATTAACGCAATCTTATTATATAACTATGATATTAAATTATAAGATTTCTAGCCACATTTAAAGATAATATTACTTCAATCTATAGATCATATATCCAATAACATCCCTAAGTTATTATAATATAATAAAGAAATAATACTCTCCATAGTATTTTTAGATATATTAGATAAGCGGATTATATGTACGGCTTATAATTTCATTAAGGAGCAATATATAATAATACTACTCGTCAAAAATTAAGGCTACGTGGCGAAGAGGGGTGAACAAGAGAGTTGAAAGAAACCGCCTGGTGGATTAAACTCACCCAGAACCGTAAGTTGATAGAGTGTTGAGGCTAAGGGCATGTGCTTCCAAAGCGGATTGTCTCTCGCGCAAAGTTAGAGTTCGGAGGTTCTGCGCTTGCAAACACACAATGTTGTACTTACGGCGACGTGGCCCGCGGGGTGTTTGGCGTCAATAGTCTCCAACACCGTGTTATTGACCCCTCTGGCACGGAAATAGGACTGCCTTGATACCGTTCGCTGAAGCGCATGCTCTCGGATAAGTGTGTGCTTTGGAGAGTAATGTCCTGGGCTGGACAGTGATGTTAGATTCCCATTACGTAGTCAGTGTCTGTCGCCAGTCCGGGTTGGTCCGTAGAGGGGATTGCACTAGTCGGATCGACGTTTCAGGATAGCCACCAAATGTTTGATTGGTGTTGAGTCTGGGGATTATATGCTGGCACACTCGCAACGCCGTAATTTAAACCGTTCTAGGGTAGTCCGTTATACAATTGAGACACTTGTGTGGGTCTCTCCGCATCCTTCCCATTAGGATAAAGAAAGTCAACCGATGGTAGGGGAGTCATGATGGTAGTCCAAAATCGAGTGATTCAGTGATCTCTCCACCTACCTATACGGCTGTAAGAAGTTCCTTTCCAACGATAGAGTATGCAACTCCGTAAAGTCCTCCGGATCCAAGAGTACCCCAAGACAATTAATATCATATCCCTCCCTGAAACGCAGGCACCGTGCAGCACTTGCTTTGCGCGAACCTCCCGTCGGTGTGTCGGTACCTCCTATCTCG
>JABUQX010012272.1:30000-38796 GCA_015478945.1 Trachelipus rathkii
TCGTTACAAAGTTAAAATTGATAATAAGAGTAAAAAGAATGGGAAATGATGCTTTTACTTGGAATCCGATTACCATTGTCGTAGTCTCATCACTTGTTACAATATCAAATTGAAAGAGTTCTAACAATTTTTTACTTTTCAATATTCCACTTGTAGTTTATTTTTCCCAAAAGGTAGGCAAGTATTTTTTTCGAATTGGCTTAAATTGATAGTTTTTATGGAAAATATTATGTATACCTCCTGTAATTCTGTATAGATGAAGTTTATTTAGAACAATTCCAGATAGGTGACTGAGTTGATGGTAATGAATGTCTACTGTAATTTCAACATGGAACAAATGATGAAGATAAATCGTAGTTTAAATGTGGCTATGATATTCTTGGTAACTTACGAGGAGGTGTCAACAGCTCAGAGATTTGTATTTTAATTTTCTTTTACCAAAATCAAAGCTTAACTATTTTCCATTAATTAATAGAAAATGTCATTCAGACTTTTAGTTCCATAGAGTAAATTTCAATAAGGACTGTGTTATACTTTAATCTTACTCTCACGTAATATTTTGGGCATCACATTACGAAGTGTAATTCACAAAAAAGGCGAAAACTCTTTCAATGTCACCACAAGTTTTGTCTCTCTTCTTATAACGATTTCTTAAAACGGAGAGGCTTTTATCATCACAATTCTCTTAATTAGATTTTTATCTTAATTACATTCTATTCTTATTTATTTTACCGTAATATATATATATATATATATATATATTTAATTATATATATATATATTTTATATATATATATATATATATATATATATATATATATATATATATATATATATATATATATATATATAATTTATATATATCTATATATATATATATTTTTATATATTATGTGTATTTTTAATTTAAGTTAAAATAAATTAAAATGTTGCTATGTTGATCGTGAAAATATTTTCAGTTATTTTGTCTCCTCTGCTGGGAATAGGTTGGGGGAGGGGGTGGGGGGAGGAAAACAATCTCAGATCCAGAGCCAAATTAAAGGAATACACGTCCCAGATACATGGCGGTTGAAAGTATGAAGTCAAAGGGAGCTTATAAATACTTAAAACTTTAAAAGGGGGTATATTTCAGACTTTACAAGCGGAGTACATGTAAGATTGAGCATAGTGGTTAAGTCTTGAGTCAGAGTTGGACAGCCTATAAATGCACAAAGGTTTGCTCTAAGAGTTCCCAAGCTCTAAAGTTTTGGGTCAATGACAAGAGGTGAGGCTTGAGAAAGAGAGACGGCCTTCAATATAGAGGGAATTATAGTAAAGATCGCTAATGAGACAGAAATTAATGAAAAAAAAAGACCTTACATCAGATCAAGCCGTCCACCAAGTTTTGGCGGCACCAATCCCATTATTATTGGACCCACTCCAATTGGAGGCTGCCAACTCCATATAGGAGTGCTGCAAGTGCAAGTGACTGGAGTGGTGTAAAGAAAATTTGAATTCACCTCAGAACACAAAACCTCTTACAAACAAACTTGTTTTGAAAGAGAAGTAATGTGTGTGTATGCGAGGGAACGCGCACAAGAAAAGATAAGGATAAAAGAGTAACAGTTTTATAAATATGTTTTAAAAGTTAGTAGTGAATTTTCCTTTAAAGATCCATTAGTAAAAAGAATATAATAAAATGGATTTATAAAAACCTGAAACGTTGTAAAAGACTTTTGAAACACGATCAAAAAGTTTGTTTCTTCTTTCTTAATTTGTCTTCCTTTCACGACACAAAACATATTTACAAAATATAAACACATACATTCGCATAAAAAAAATTGACACACACACACACACACACACACACACACACACATATATATATATATATATATATATAATATATATATATATATATATATATATATATATATATATATATATATATAGTAATATATATAGATATATATACTAGATAGGAAGTAAATGTATTATATATATAGAAATAAAAATAGGGAGAGAGAGAGAAGAGAAAGGTCCTTTATTGATTCATGGATCAGTGAATTTTGTTTTTGTTATTTTTTCAATATATATATAACCGTATATCATATATATATATATAATATATATATATATATATATATATATAATATCTATATATATATATTATATAATATATATATATATATATAATATATATATATATATATATATAATATATTATATATATATATATATATATATATATTATATATTTGATTACTAACAACAAAATGATTCATACCTGATAAGCAGGATCAAAAAAATTTTAAATTCAAAAATTAAGTAATTATATTAATAAATCGTACTTTTCTATAGCATCGTACGTTTTGGCAGCTACCGGTGAGAGAGAGGGCATGACCAGTTGATATTTATCTGATTCCATTATTTTAATTATTAAAAACATCTGAAACGGGAAATAAAGAAAAAAAGTTACGGCAAAGTAAGTCCAAGTTGAATAGTATAAGTTTACTGCATCGTCGTCCCATATTAGGTTAGGTTTAGTTCTTATGCATTGTCAATCCACAAAGGTTAGTTTTTTTTAGGGCCCTCATAGTTCACGTTATGATAAGTTTTTAAGTATACAAGAATCAAGACATGAAAAAAAAGCAATACTGAATGAATTTACCCTGAAACATTATTTTTTAAAACCTACCTTAAATGCTTTCACGTTTTAACACTACAAAAAAACATTTTCTTTTTCATGCAAAATATACGCTCTTGCCTTACTTTATTATTTACTTTTTAATTGTTTTCATATTTCGCATCTTTCCATATCAGCATTTTAATTAATTGCTAGTATTAATACTAATCAATATATGAAAAAAATTTCATTAAATACACAAATTCATGGAAATTCCAGACTCATTAATATATATACTATATATATATATTACTATATATATATATATATATATATATATATATAAATATATCATATATATATACTATATACTATTATATATATATAAATATATTTATTATATATATATTTATATATATATATATATATATATATATATTATATATCATATATATATATATATATATATATATATGGTAACATTGTTTAATGGAAAATATATGTACGAAGAGTTTTTTTCTGTGGAAAAGTTAAAAATGCCGTATAATTGACAAAATTACTATCTTGCTTCTCAGATTTCTTCCTTTTTAAAATTTTGTATTTCCAATTTATATCACTTATTTGAATTGTGTTTAGTTATTAATTATTTTCTTAGGTACGAATTTTCGCTTCAAATAAAATAAAAATAATAATACCGTTTTATTATTAAAATTAAATGATAAATAACGTTTTACAAATAACTTAAAAAGGCAAAAATATCAGAAAAGAGCCAGGAGACATTATCTCGAAAGTCTATGACACTACAGGAAAACCACTAATAACATATTTGAATCAGCGTATAAGCTTATTACCGGAATCGTAAAAAAAAAAAAATCGAAAAGTACGGAGACTTACAGAAAAATAAATTACATATTTGGAACAGGGCCGGATTTACCTATAAGCTAAAAAAGCTATAGTTTTAATTATTTTAAATTAACGACATACCAAGGGATAACCGCATTGATACCAGGAGTCGGTCTTGGTCTCTCGGCCTCTAGGTGGACGACGGGGGGACTTCGTCCCCCCCTCTGCTCCCCCATCGGTTCGCAAGCCCACGTTAATGGAAACTATATTTCACTTGAACTCTCAAATTTAGGGGGTTCGAGCCGACATGGGGGACATAGGGGGGGACGAAACGACTTACATTATAATAAGCTTTATACGCTGATTCCAGATATGTAATTGTATTTTCTGTAAGTGTCGTACGTTCGAGTTTTTTTTTCTTATTTTCTTTTTTTACATTCCGTAACTAAGCTTCTATACGCTGATTCCAACATCTATGTCGTCCCTATTTGGTTTTCCTTAAGTCGTCACTACTTTGTCGAGACTAATTCTCCTGGCCCCTTTATCGTTATGCGAATTCATGCCCTTAAAAAAAATACAATATTTATTAAACTCGTGATTAATAGTTAATAAAGCTACCAAATCGTATAAAGGTACTATTATTGTTCTCCCCTACTCCTCTGGCTCTCTCTCTCTCTCTCTCTCTCTCCCTCTCTCTCCTCTCTCCTCTCTCTCTACTATGATACTTATATATATATTACATACTAAAATATAATATAATTATATATTATATATATTATATTAGTATATTATACTATATATACTATACTATTCATACTATATATATATAATATATATTAATAGATATATATACATTTTACTATATATATACTATATTCAGATATCTGTATATATATATTATACGAGGTACTAATATATATATATATCTATAACTATTATTATAGTATATAGATATATATAATATATATAATATATTATATAGTATTATATATTATTTAACCATTAATTATAAAAGCGAAAGTAAAATTTACAACTTTAACTGCTTCACCCTTACTAAAATCAGTAGAGATTATATAATTTTTTTTTACCGCCTGAGACACTGAAAATTTCGATGAAAACTAAGATCTGTGTTAAGATACATAGCAAACAAAAACCTCTCTGCTGATATGTCAGAGTCAAACGCTCGGCTGGTATCTAGCTCAGACGATGACCATTTCATACTAATATAGAGTAGTATACTAGTATACTCAACCTGTATGTGATAGTACTTATCACCCTATTATTAAGGCTACTACCATATAAGAACTACCTACTATACTTCATCCTCAAGCGGACTCTCACATTATACTATATAATATTAATATATATAATATACTATAGTATAATATACTATATATAATTAATATATATATATAATATATATATATATACAGTCTTGGCCATACAGACATTTTTTTTCGGGGGGGGGCCCAGACAAAAATCGTTTCTTAATATACCTATACTAATCCGTATAATATATAATAATATATATACTTAATATTAAGTAAAATCCTATACTATTCATTATATATATATTATATTATTACTAAGCATTCCTCAGTCAGCCTCGTACCTATAGGTATGTACTAATATTAATATAGTGGAGCACCAAAGACAAAAATTCGTTTAGCTGAACATGGGGCTGAATCATCATGAGGACATAAAAAAGACTATAACACCTAAATTGTTAATATTTACTGAGCTGGAATCTGATGATACAGCGAAGTCCTTAAGGATTCCATGCTTAATATTTACTCTTCAATTATTTCATGTTGTGTAGAGGAGCGGCAAGTCGACGTAAGTCTTCATCTCTATAGTATTTCTCTCAAGTTAGGTTTCAGAGTCTTAATGGTTTAAAATGCTTCGTCTCTACTTGAAGCATTTAATTACGAGTAAGTAAATGGCCACTAATGGCTACAGATGTAATATTTGAAATTGTGACTGCGAACACAAGAAACTAGTCCATCTATTTCGGTTTTTTGGGCGACCTGTGCTGTTGTGCCAATTCAACTTTCATAAATCCTATTCTGCTTTACTAAATCTTCATTTTGGACTTTCGAGATCTTCCTTGTAAAATATTACACAATCTATTTTATCTCTCAAATGCAAACATTACACCTGTTCGCTATGACAAATTGCAAGGAAAATTTAAAAAAACCTTTTCTCTAATGCTGATATTAAATCATCAAAAATTGGTATAAAAATGGCATGTTTGCGATAATAAGTCTGTGGGTTGGATGTAGGAATGTTGGGTCTGTATTTTTGGATTGGTACGAGCTACAGCAATTCAATACTCAGTTCAGATTCTGATGCGCTTCAACATTCTTCAAAAATCAGCTGAATTCATAAATGTTTCATTTTCTCTGCTATGTTTCAGTGTGGTTTGTAAGGCATGACTGACGAAGATTTCGTTCCTGACAGCACGAGATTTATATAAAAATCTAAATTATTTAACTCCTCTGCACTTATATCAAATTAGGACTATTAATGCTTAAATTTTAGTGTCTGGAAAATTTCGGGGGGGGGCCATGGCCCCCTGCCCCCCTTAAATACCCCCCTGTAATAAATATATATATATAATATATATAATCATATATATTATATATATACTCATATTATCTATATGATTATATATATATACATATAAATATCATATTTATATATAATATATATATATATTATATATATATATATACTATATATATATCATATATAGTATTATCATATCATGTATATTACACTATATATTATATATATATATATATATGAAACTAGGGTGAAATTTCAATTGTTCTGTTGAGAACACGAGGCATCGTAATTTGCATACAAGTTTTGATGTAGAATTTAAGTTTCTTGAAACTATTTTTGTGCAATAAATCACGAAAGTTTTTGTACACGATGTTGGAGTAATAAGTCAGTTATGAGTTTGTGCAGAGTTAAACTACTCTATATTTTTTTTCTTTCTCTTCTTCTTTTTAAGGCTTGGCTCGAGGGAAATTCAAGTTTATACATGAATACGTTGTGAAGCTACATTTTGTGTCCTTTTTGGCAGAATAAATTAGAAGCTGGTTTGCAATTGTAATTTGTAAGCTTGCGCAAATTTTGAAAACATAAAATTTAAATTCGATGAATAAAAAAAAAAGAAGTATTAGGCTTTAAATTTAGGTTTTAAAGAATTCCAACCCCTCTCTCTCTCTCTCTCACACACACACACACACACACACACACACACACACACTAGCACATTCTCTCTTTCTCTCTCACACACGCGCACACACAAAGTTAAAACCACCTAAGAATAGTCTCTAAACTGACCCTTAATTATTAATTCTCATTTATTTTTCCGTCCTCTCATCAACATTCAAAATCCGGTGTTTTTAGTTCCAAGTTTTCAATTTAAAACATAAAGGCGAAAGCGCTTTCCCAACACCGAACTTCGTATCATTTACTTGTGGTCATTTTTTGTTCTAACAAATCATATTTATAGTTTTTTCCTCTTTTTAGGAAGTTCAATAAAGGGCCGAGAAGAAAGTAGGAAACTCATCTCATTTGTGTGGGAAGAAAACAGGTGGAAAATCGCTTTGGCGGAGGAGGTCTTCCCTCCAACTTCCATCACCTTTTTCAAAAATATAATAAAAGCACGAAAATTTAACAATATACTGTTATATATATATATATATATATATATATATGCTGCTGCTGCCTGCTACCTGTAACTGCTATATATATGCTGCTGCTATGCCCAGCCAGCAGCAGTAACCCTTGCTAGCCTGTATATATATATATATATATATATATATATATTGAGAAGAAGGGGGTTTCACATTTAATCCAGCCAATGAAATAAACTAGGTTCTTCCATCAGGATTCTTAATGCATTCTTTCTCTTAGAATTATCTAGATTCTAGATCCTAAGCACATTGGTTTTCAGTCCGAGTCTTTGGGTTTATGAAAGCACGCTAATTGAATGCTCGGATTGATAGTCCTCTCGCACTTTTTATATCCATCAGTCAACCTTTTGTGGGCAAAGATTAACCCAGGGGAGACCAATGTCTCTGATTCAAAGTCTCCAACTTTCCTATAGTAATTATTCTCTGGAGAGTTTAAAAGCTATACCTCTTCAGACAATACCTCTTTTCAAACCTTAAGCCTTGTTGTTATTTTTGTTGTTGTTCATGCAGTTCTTCTTCTTCTTCTTCTTCTTCTTCTTCTTCTTCTTCTTCTTCTTCTTCTTCCTTTTCTTCTTCTTCTTCTTCCATTTTTCTACTGATTCCTCTAATCTCTCATGTTCCTTCTTATTTTAAGCACAACCATTCTTGACAACGTCTAATTGTATTATATATATATATATATATATATATATATATATATATATATATATATATATATATATATAAATTTATTTAAATAATATCATATTTTTAAAATTTTCTATATATATCTGCTGCTGCTATATATATATATGCTGCTGCTATATATGTGTATATATATATATATATATATATATATATATATATATATATATAACATATATATGCTGCATAACCAGCCAGCATAACAGCCAGCATAATACTGAAGCTTATGTGTATAACTGCTATTGTAATATATATATTATATATATATATATATTAAAGGATATCATATGTTTAAAATCTTCTCCTACGGTCTCATTTTAAACTAAAATTTCGAAATTCCTCTCAAAAAAAAAAAAAAAATTAATAATCTCAGTGAATTAAAATAATTTAAAAAATAGAAGGTTCTGGTGTGAATGTTTTGTATGTTTGTTTATGAATGCGTATGGTCAGAGTTTATTTCGAAACTTTTTGAAATTAGAGACATTATATCCCACAAGTCTGTTTCATCAAATAAAACCATTTGAAATTTCATTTACGTGCGAAGAAAATCAAGACATGAAGAATACCAACATTCACCATCAATAGAGATCAATGTAAACGATCGAAAAAGGATTAAGAAAATAATAATAATAATAATAATAATAATAATAATAATAATAATAATAATAATAATAATAATAATAATAATAATAATAATAATAATAATAATAATAATAATAATAATAAAAATAAACCCAGTTTACTACTGCAGCCGTTCTTCATAAGCGTAGAAGAAGCACATCTCGTTTACTATCACTTTACGTCACATAACTTACGATGCAATAAACTTCATTCAAATGAAAACAACCTTGCAAGTTTTTCTGCATTTTCAAACTTCATTGCTTTCTCCTCCAATAACAGAGATAAAAAATTGATTTCTCGAGCGCGCGCACGCACGTACACACACACGCACCT
>JABUQX010012273.1:0-12500 GCA_015478945.1 Trachelipus rathkii
ATATATATATATATATATATATATATATATATATATATATATATATATATATATATACTTCTATCTTTATAACATATATATATATATATATATATATATATGAAGTCATATTTCTACGTGGTGCGATAATTTTGAACATTACATATATATATATATATATATATATATATATATATATATATATATATATATATATATATATATATATATATATATATATATATATATATATATATATATATATATATATATATATATATATATATATATATATTATATACATATATATATATATATATATATATATATATATTTATGCAAAGACTCATGCTTTGGATTTAAATCTATCCATATATATATATATATATATATGATCTCTGGTGGGTAAAGGCCAGAGGCCTACATATAGTCCGCTAAGGTTAAGGAAGAAAAGCTGATATACCCAGTATGAAAATGTGGAATCAAAGGAAGTGAGGGAAAAGGGAAAACGATAAGCGTTCCAGAGTTTACCAGTGGACTACATTTAGGATGTAGGAGTGAAAATAGGGATTAAGTTTGGGATCAGAGGGTTTGACAGGGAAAAGATGAGACTGCGAGGAAAGACGAAGTGCATTATTTCACTTTAAAGGAGGAGTTATGGCGAATAATAAGTTCAGATGATCATTTGTCCCTTGAAATAGCGATTGCATAAAGGGAGTGAGGCAACAGTTTGACAAATAGAAAGAGATTGGTGAAAACTAGTGAGTGCAGAAGATTTGATAAGTCAAAGAGCCTTAGACAAAACCTTCTCCAGTATGCGAAGCATACTCCATTAAGAGACAAATGAAGCACTATATAAAGCATGCAACTGAGATGGTGTGAAGCAATTATATTGGCGCATCAGAACACACCCAACCTCTTAGTGGCTTGTTTTGTAAGAGAGACTATGTGATTCTTCCTGGAAATATCACGAAAAAAAAGAAGAGATACCAAGAATATTATAAGGACAGACGAAGTTTTGAATTGTATTTTCTAAGAAAATATTATAATTATGTGGAAGATTATAACGAGCAGAGACATATGAAGGAAATTTGTTTTTGAAGCATTGAAAAAAAAAAAAACATTTTCTCTGCCTCGTTTCAAAATATGAGAATTATCAAAGGTTTGTTGCTCCAAGAGCACCATTTCAGAATCATCTTTTGCAGTTCGGTTGATTGTCTTTTTAAATATTGAAATTTTGTGAATCTTTTGATAGGAGACGAGACAGAACAAGATCTTTCGATAAAGACTGCCATAAAGCTTTAACTTCTAAACTCTCTCTCTCTCTCTCTCTCTCTCTCTCTCTCTCTCTCTCTCTCTCTCTCTCTCTCTCTCTCTCTCTCTCTCTCTCTCTCTCTCTCTCTCTCTCTCTCTCTCTCTCTCTCTCTCTCTCTCTCTCTCTCTCAGTTATTACATTATTTTAAAAAATGCCCATATATATATATATATATATATATATATATATATATATATATTACATATATATATATATATATATATATATATATATATATACTATCTTCTCTATATATATATATATATATATATATATATATATATATAAATATAACTATATATATATATATCTCTCTATATATATATATATATATATATATATATATATATCTTATATATAATATATATATATATATATATATATATATATATATATATATACTTTCTTCTATATATATATATATATATATATAGCAACCTTATATATATATATATATATATATATATATATATATATATATATATATATATATATATATATATATATATATATATATATATATATATATATATATATATATATGTTCTTTTGTCTCAGTGGGTTAAGGCGAGCGTTTGTCTCGCCTTAAGAACAGGATTCTCTCTCAGTATGGGTTCGAGTTGCAGTTCAGCCACGTGAACGGACACAAAATTGTCGTTAGTAGGAGATTTTCTGCAATATTTACGTATTGCAGTTTACGGCATAGTGTATTACACTAATCTCAATACACACACTTCACTACAACCATAGCCAACACATACAACAGAACAGTCTATTCACAAACAAATCACTCTCCTCATGCTTCACGCATTGGAAAAGCCGCGTACTAGGATGCGAACCCACGCCTTACGGTGGCAAGCATTCCGACTACGTCACGCTGAAGCAGGGCTTGCTATCGGGCCTAAATATTCCTGCACCTTCCACTTGGTCAGAAACCATACAAATACTTTCCTTGACCAATTACCTCAGGATTAAGAGGCTATGTGGTAATAATAAATAAAATAAAATATATATATATATATATATATATATATATATATATATATATATATATATATATATATATATATATATATATATATATATATATATATATATATATATATATAATCTTTTCTGTTTTATAAACAAAATTGTTTCAGTCTCCCCATGAAAAATAATAATCTACGCTAAGCCGCCAATAATGTTTAGTTTTTTTTTTTTTTTTTTGTGTATGAATGAAAAAGAGAATAATCTCGGCTATGCGTTCTGCACACTCCGAGGGAATACTTCCACTGAAGAAGCAATAATCATTCAGTTGGAATTATACGCCGAATCAATAATCTTCTGAAGGTGATCAAAGAAGTTCAACCTCAAGTCCGAACAGTTTGCTACAAAACAAAAAAAATTGCATGAATCCTACATAAAACAAACACATCATTCTAAATGAAAATAGCTTTTAATATACTAAAAGAAAACCCACAAACAAATGAGAAGAACCTCACTTCATGAGACAATTTCGTTCCTAAACAGGCGCCCTTTTCAACTCCGAGACCTCGAGCCGCCAGGAATCCATGTCTTAAATAATGATTGGTTGGTGGCTTTCGAAATCCAGCTTCAAGGTAATTGAAAGTTGCCCAATCCGGCTTGTCCTAATTTATTATTATTATTATTATTATTATTATTATTATTATTATTATTATTATTATTATTATTATTATTATTATTATTATTATTATTATTATTATTATTATTATTATTATCATTATTATTATTATTATTAATGTGTGTGTGTGTGTGTGTGTGTTATTATTATTATTATTATTATTATTAAAATTATAATTATTAGAATTAAGCATGATTATTAATGTGTGTGTGTGTGTGTATGTGTGTATGTGATGTGTGTGTGTGTGTGTGTGTGTGTGTGTCGATATATTATTATTATTATTATTATTATTATTATTATTATTATTATTATTATTATTATTATTATTATTATTATTATTATTATTATTATTATTATTATTATTATTAATAATTCACCACTAGTCCTTCTCTCTTAAAATACACCACTTTCGCTCCTATCGGTAAATCTGACCACAACCTTATATCTCTTAACTTTAAAACAGCTCCATTCTGCCCTACTCGTTTTCTGGCACTTTGATCAGGCCGATTGGGGGGCATTGCGTTGCTTCTACGCTAACTATAATTGGAATGACTGCTTTGTCTCTGGTGACGCTTCGACTTCTAACGATAAGGTGGGGCTGTAATCGAAAAAGGGATGAGCAAGTTCATTTGTTCCTCGTCTAAATCTTTCTCTCCTCATAATCTATGGTTCGATCGTGCTTGTTCTCTGGCCATTCAGGCTAGAGACAGTGCGTATCGGGAGTGGAAAAATTCTCGTTCTCCTATCACTCTTGCTAATTTCCATTCTGCTAGAAATCGTTGCAGGATACTCTTCGACGAGCAAAGCGGGCTTTCATCAAACGAAAGTGCGCTAACCTCCATTGGTTATCATACAGAAAAATCTTTCTGACTCTTGCGAAAAAAACTTTTCAAATCTTCCTTTCCTTCTGTTATTCACTTGGCGGCTCTGTTGCTAATTATCTTCTTAAGGCCAATCTCTTCGGCCTCCTATTTTCTCTAACTCAACCCTGGACTTGATTCTGTATTCCTCATCCTCCTGCTTCTCCTCTCAGGTGTCTATGCCTTTGCCTGTGATTACATTCGATCAGGTGCATGGGCTCCTGAAATCTGCGAACGTTAGAGGAAGGCAGGTGGCCCGGATGGCATTCCTCCCCAGAGTTGGGAGAGTGCTTCCGTGCTATCCCCCGCCCCCTCGTTCAACTATATTCTCTATGTCTCAATACCTTTTCCTCAGTGTTGGAAGCACGCACATGTCAACCTATTCCGAAAAAGGAAGCCGCTCTGATCCTTCTAACTATTGCCCTATAACTCTCACTTGTATTCTATCTAAGATCTTTGAAACTTCTCAACTCTCATTTCTTAGATCATCTGGAATCTCATTCACTTCTTTCCGATCGCCAGTACGGCTTTCGGCGCTCGAGGTCTACTGAATATACTTTCCTATCTTACTGATTTATGGTTTCCGCCCTTAGGAACTAAGGGGAGACTTGCGTGGTGGCGCTTGTCAAAAGCGTTTGACCGGGTATGGCACGTCACTGCTCTCAAGCTCCCACTCCTTTGGGTTTCCTCCTTCTCTTTGCTTACTTATGTCTAGTTATTTTTCTTTCAAATCGCTCAATATCATTTTGTTGTTGATGGGGCGACTTCTTCTTCCTTTTCTGTTAATAGTGGTGTACCTCAGCGTTCTAGTCTTATCTCCTACTTTATTCCTACTTTTCATTAATGATCTTCTCACCTGCACATCTAACTCTATTCACTCATATACCGATGACTCGACCCTTCATTCTTCAACTCATTTCAATTCTGCTCCTTCTTTTACTTCTAGAATTGCCTCGTCTTAATCTTTCGATTCTATTCTCCTTCAGAATCTGGATGAATTTCGGAATTAGAGGTCGTCTGAACCTTTGTGAAATTCAATTCTTAAAAACTCTTCTACAAATCTCCCTCTCTAAGACACCTTCCAACTTTCCTATCTCTTTCGACGGTTCTCTCGTCTCTCCTGTTGACAATATAAACATCCTTGGCCTTAACATAAACAAAAAAATGTCTTGGAAACCTCACATCATAATGGTTGCTAGGGCGGCCTCAAAGAAACTGGGAGTTCTGTTTAGACTGCGAGACTTTTTTTCCTCTTCTCAGTTACTCCAGCTATACAAGGGCCTCATCCGCCCTTGTATGGAGTACTGCTCTCATATCTGGGGGGCTCTGGTTTCACCCGGCTTTTAGATAGGGTCGAGTCAAAGGCCAAAAGGCTTATAAATTGTCCCGTACTTTCCAGTACTTGACTCTATCTTTGCGGCGCGATGTTGGTGCTTTATCTCTTTCTATAGGTACCGCAGTGGCAGGTGCTCAAGGGGAGCTTATCACCCGCGTACCACCACCTTTACGTCGCCCTCGTAGCACAAGGGGTGCTGTATCTGCACATGAGTTTTGTGTTGATATTGGTAACTCCAGACTAGCTCGCTGCGGTGCTTCCTTCTTTCCTGCCACCTCTGTTCTGTGGAATTCTCTTCCATCTTCTGTGTTTCCTGCTGAATTTAATCTCCCCCCACTTTAAAGCCTGCGTCTGCGCTCATCTGCGTAATTTGCGTTAGTTGTTCGATTCTGAGGCGTGTAACACCCCCTCCTTGAATAGGGCTCTGCCCGTGAGTGGTGGTGACAACTGTAAAAAAAAAAAAAAAAAAAAAAATATATAATATTATTATTATTATTATTATTATTATTATTATTATTATTATTATTATTATTATTATTATTATTATTATTATTATTATTATTATTATTATTATTATTATTATTATTATTATTATTATTATTATTAGTAGTAGTAGTAGTAGTAGTAGTAGTAGTAGTAGTAGTAGTAGTAGTAGTAGTAGTAGTAGTAGTAGCTGTGGAAAGCACTTTAAATAAAATTTTAAAAACTATTGATCTTAATACCTGTTTGTCAAAGCTCATAAAGGCGTTTTAATAATTATCAAATTTCTGGTACTAAATGTTTTACCTCCAGAAAAGCCGTTGTATATCCAACTCTTTGAAAATCTTTCCAAATGAAGGGACAGTCATCAAAAGGAAGCTGGTAACGCTTTGCGTCATTCCCAAATTTCTTAAAACATATTTGAGCAAAATCGTTGTCCCACAGATTTCCTGTCAGTAGAGCAATGCTGTTCGGAAGAGTATTGGAACCAACTTTATTATACCCTTTATAATCAAAAGCTTTCAATACTTTTGTCAAATATTTGAAAGTTTTAGGCTGAGTTCGTATAAAATTCAACCTAGAAACTGAGTCAGATCCAAAGATGATAACGCTGAGTTTGTTTTTTCTCTTGTCTAGGACTAGCTCAGATTTTGTATTTTCTTTACTATCATTTTTTCTCTTATTCTGGACCAAGAAATGAATATTCGAGTAATGCTCCTTTGGTACACCTTTTACCATATTGGACTTACAGATAACATAGATTGCTTCGTGTTCTTTTATAACTGTTTCAAATTTACTAATTTCATGGCATTCCTTACTTAACCTTGAAAGAAATATAAAAAGTAATAATAATAATAATAATAATAATAATAATAATAATAATAATAATAATAATAATAATAATAATAATAATAATAATAATAATAATAATAATAATAATAATAATAATAATAATAATAATAATAATAATAAAAATTATAATAATAATAATAATAATAATAATAATAATAATAATAATAATAATAATAATAATAATAATAATAATAATAATAATAATAATAATAATAATAATAATAATAATAATAATAATAATAATAATAATAATAATGATAATAATAATAATAATAATAATAATAATAATAATAATAATAATAATAAATAATAATAATAATAATAATAATAATAATAATAATAATAATAATAATAATAATAATAATAATAATAATAATAATTAAATAATTTTGAGTGAGAACCTCTCCTCATCGATTTTTATAAAACTTTAACAAAACATTAAAAATGTGTTATTACAAATGTTAGTATCAAAATGAAGTGTCTCAAATCACTCACGGAATAAAAACTTTTTATCATATTGCAATGAACATTTTGTGCTGGAATAGATCCCAATCTGTTGGCTACTACTAACAAAGTGAGTGGGTTGCCAGGACTCGCAAAAGCAATTAATTTTATCTTAGTTCAAGCAAAGTTTTCCCTCCAAGATATAGTTATATATATATATATATATAATATATATAATATATGATATATATAATATAATAATATATATATATTCTTATCTTAAATATTTATAATATAAAAATATATAAACACATAATTTACATACAATACATACCTATATAATAAATATATATATATATATATATATATATAATATAATAATCATAAGATATTTAGAAATATATATAATAATAATAAAATAAGAATAGACAATATAATATATTAACAATGTATAATCGACTTTCGAAATAAGAATTTTAATAATAATAATAATAATAATAATAGTAATATAATAATATAATATAATAATATGTATATATATAATAATAATAATATAGGGGTACCATCGGTATACGTCCGCTTTGGAATAGGTCCAATTTGTCACATGTCCTGTTTAAATTAAACGCGAAAAAATTTTCTTGTTATACGACCTTTGTTTGGAATACGACTCGCGTTCTAGAACTTGTAGGAGTCAAAATTAGTCACGACACCACGCTCTACCCTGGTTTACCTGTCTTTAGACAAAGCCACGACTGCCCACGAGCGTCAATACACCAGGAGGAGATAGAGGAAGACCTCTACTTCATTAAAGGAAGCAAATTTTTATGAAAGGAATGCAGCTGACAAAAACTTTGCAAGATACCACACCAACAAAGTCCAAGCAAGCAGTGCAGTGGCATTGTCTGGAATGACAGCAATGACTACATTTCAAAAGTCACAGGGAGAAGGATATCTGTCTATCTATCTATCTATCTATCTATCTATCTATCTATCTATCTATCTATCTATCTATCTATCTATCTATCTATCTATCTATCTATCTATCTATCTATCTATCTATCAAAGTTCTTTGTACAAAGTAAAAGTCAAACCTGGTGAACCAAGTCCAAGTATGAAAAAAAGAGAGACTTAAAAAAAAAAAAAAAAAAAGTAAAGTCAAACTTGGTGGCCTCAGCCAGGTCAAGTTTGAAAAAAGACAAAAAAAAAAAAAAAAAAAGAATCAGGTTCCTGACGTTTTAATTGGAAGGGAACGCACGGTTACGCACCATCCTATTAGTCACTCGATTTTCTTCTCAGCAAGAAAAAGCGAGGTTAAATTTTCCTTTATTTCATCTAATTCCTTTTGTATTCACATGCATTCTAGCATTAAGCATTTATTTTATACAACTCAATAACAATAGGATTTTTCATGGAAAAGGATTAATCATTCGCCCTCTTATTTGCATGGTATACGTCCTGTTTGAGTATAAGTCAAGGATCTGGGCTGAGGATTAACCACGTATATATACTATAGATACACGTGTATATATATATATATATATATATATATATATATATATATATATATATATATATATATATATATATATATACTATATATATATATATATATATATATATATATATATATCTCTCATATATATACCTCCTTCTTTCCAGCCACATCTATTTTGTGGAACTCCTTGCCTTCTTTAATTTTCCACCAATGTTTAATCAATCTTCCTCTATTTAAGTCCCGCGTCTGCGCCCACCTGAGAGATTTGCGTTAGGCTTGGTCAGGGTGTAGTTTACTTTTCATTTTAATTTTTATTTTTCTTTATGTAATTTTTATTTATTTATTTATTTATTTATTTTGCCCCCTCCTTTTGAAAAGGGCATTGCCCGTGAGTGGTGGTATCATGTAAAAATAAAAATAAATATATATATATATATATATATATATATATATTATATATATATATATAAGGATATCGACATATATATATATATATATATATATATATATATATATATATATATATATATATATATATATATATATACTATATATATATATATATATATATATATATATATATATATATATATATATATGTGTATAGTTATTTAACTTTACCTATATATACACCTCTATATATAATATATATATATATATATATATATATATATATATATTAAGGATGCCGAGATATACAACATTTTGACCATGTCATGTCGGAAGCTGACATGAAAATTTCCCCTCGCTGAAGAGGAATTTGGTGATTTTTCCAGTTGAAGCAATGAAGCTCAGTGACGGCGACACGTTTTAAGGGTCGATGATCAGTTTGAATCATCAGAACCGGAGCCAGAACTGCTGCTGGAGCGGAGCCAGTGCGGAACAGGATTCAGAGGAAAAAATTTTTTGCCGTTTCGATACGTCAAATTAAAGTCTTTCGAGGATTGTAAGACAGTTTTCATTGGTTTTGAACCTGAACTCAAA
Source organism: Trachelipus rathkii (assembly GCA_015478945.1). NCBI lineage: Eukaryota > Metazoa > Arthropoda > Malacostraca > Isopoda > Trachelipodidae > Trachelipus > Trachelipus rathkii. The sequence continues at coordinate 9,391 of JABUQX010012273.1, forward strand.
GGATTAGCCTCACCAAATACGAATTCGGGTCTCCTAGATTGTTGGTTTTGAGGGTTTTAAATGATCGAGAGATCATTTTTAATAGTTTCATTCGATGTATCGTGGTTGTTTACCCAAAGATAGATGTTTAAATCAAATTTCTACTATCTCTAGTTGACTAAAAACTCTGAATTTCATAATCGATAAAAATTATTATAAAATCGAGTTTTTTTTTATTGAAATAATCGATTGAAATAATGTACCAGAAAGTTCGATAATTTGGTAGGGTGATGTGGGTAGGACTACAGTCTGGTCAAAAGTAATCGGAGAACCAACCATATTAGGGAGGCCTTTGAGACATTCAAACCCCACCAAACTTCGTTCCCCTACTTTAGGTGCACCTCGTCGAAAATGAGGATCCGAATCCTTGCATCCCCGGAGAGCTTACCGGCCCCAAATGGTAGGGCTTTGGCTAAGGCCAGGCGGGGGAAAATATATATATATATATATATATATATATATATATATATATATATATATATATATATATATATATATATATATATATATATATATATATATATATATATGCTCATCTTTCCTCATATCTTTTTATATCTTATATATATATATATGTAATAATATATTAATAATATATTATATGCTTTAATAATATATATATATAATAATAATAATAATAATAATAATAATAATAATAATAATAATAATAATAATAATAATAATATGTAATAATAATAATAACATATATATATAATATATAATAATATATATACAATATAATAATATATCATATATATATATAATATATATATATAATAATAATAATAACTATCATGATAAAAATAATAATAATATAAATTAATATACATATTTTATAATATTAATAATATAATAATAATATGTTCTTTGGGCTTACCGACCCCAGATGGTGGGACTTTGAGAACAGAGTGTACGGAAGAACATGTATATATAATAATATATATATATATATATATATATATATATATATATATATATATATATATATATCATACTAATAATAATATATATATATATATCTCTCTTATCTCTTATATACTTATATTCTATCCCTAGACAGTAATAAATCCTACCCCAATTGAAGACCGTGACGCAAGGATTCGAGGCCCTCGTCTCCAGAGACGACTCATCCATTCTTTGTCCAATTATCTGACCTAAAACTTGATATTATTTCTCGTTCTTCCCATAGACAGGAAACTGGTAATATATATATATATATATATATATATATATATATATATATATATATATATATATATATATATATATATATATATATATATATATATATATATATATATATATATATATATACAAACGGTAAAACTTTAATTAATATATATGACCTATATACTCACTGACATCCAAAGTCTGGATTACCATGTTTTTCAGCCCTTTGAATTACATAATACCAACAATACATTGACATAATAGAAAGATTTTAAAGTCCATTTACTTGAATTGACTGACGATGATTTCACTCAAGTCAATCAACACATTTTTTCATGCTGGGTTCAATAATTTTACTGAAGGAGTATTCTCTGGGTAAAGGAACAAGACGATTTGATCTCGAGGATGTTACTCTCAAGGCAGGATCATCAGGGCACCGTGTGTCTATTGTGGATATGAGAGATATATATATATATATATATATATATATATATATATATACTATATATATATATATATATATATATATATATGCTATATATATATATATATATAATAATATATATATATAGCTCTGTATGCATATATATATATATATATATATATATATATATATATATATATATATATATATATATATATATATATTTTTATAATTATGATAATAATATATATATAATATATATATATATATATATAATAATATATATATATTTATATATATATATTTATGTTATAATAATAATAATATATATGTAATAATATATATAATAATATATATGTAATATATAATAATAATATATATGTAATAATAATAACAATATATATATAACTATATATATATAATATAATATATATATATATATAATCGAGGATCTGATCGATCGTTCCTCGTTTTTTCATACCATTTAGGCTATATCGTAAGTTTAACAATTCAAAAAATGAAATATTTAAAGAAAAGAAATGATGAAGACAAAATTGCAAAAAAAGGTAAGATTCTCAAAAATTATGAAATTGAGAATTACTTTAAAGAGACAGTTCTTGGATTCGTTATGCTGTGAAGAGCTAGAAAAAGGTTTTAGAAAAGAATTTATGAGAAATATTAGAATTTATTAGAAAATAAATGAAGAAAAATGAAAAATTGATTTATAATAAACAATATATATATATATATATATATATATATATATATATATATATATATATATATATATATATATATATATATATATATATATACTATATATATATATATATATATATATATATATATATATGTAATGAATTTCCAATTTCGCATTTGAAACTTTTTAAATTAGGAACGTTCTAGAAATTTCTTCCTAAGAAACCTTATGAATATTCTTCTCAAAAACTTCCAAAAATGTTAGAAGATATCATTTGTTTCAAACTAAATTTGATTCTACTTGTATTTTATAACTAATTGTACCAAAAGACATTGTTGAATTTATTAAGGGCAGAGATCTAAAGATTTGTTAAAAATTTTCACTACACAGATTCGTAGTTATCAATCCTTTTACAGATGAGAATAGCAATATTTTTCGATTGCTTCTTAGATATTATTTTACTTAATATTATCTATTCTCATTTCCGATTTATAATATGCAAGATACTACAAGAAAAAATGTTTGTTAGATATTCTGAATGATACAGAAGAATTCGACAAATTACTATGTCGATAATTATATTATTTCTTTGAAAGTGCGTGGTACTCGTATAAATATATTTTATAGAACTGACGAAACAAAAAAATAAGATGAAAACCTGATTAACTTCGATAGAAATATAAAATATTATAATAAAATGGCATCTAACAAAAGTAAAGAAATTTGAAAATCTATTTGCAATAATGAAAATATCAAAGAAATATGGGAATTGAATGT
>JABUQX010012274.1:5000-34540 GCA_015478945.1 Trachelipus rathkii
ACTGTAGTGATTGTATTATATATATATATATATATATATATTATATATATATATATAATATAATATATATATATATAAATAAATATAATATATATATATATTATATATATATATATATATATATATATATATATATATAATAGTAATTAGTAGCATGTATTGATATATTGAATAACACAGTAGTGATTAGTATTATATATATATATATATATATATATATATATATATATATAATATATTATATATATATATATATATAATATATTATATATATATATATATATAATAGTAGCATGTATTGATATGAAATTCTACTTTGATGATATATGACGCTAATATGTCTAGTAGCACATACATATTTTGATGATTTGTATGATTCGCAATATTGTGACGTTTTGATAATAAATGTCTTTTAAAATTAAATTTATTTTTATTTTCATTATTTATGGAAAATTATTTGTCTTTCAAAATTAAATTTAATCTTTATTTACCTTATTTATGGAAAAGGGCCCCGCAATGTCTTAATCCGGCACTGCTTGCAGTATCTCCTAATTTATTTTTTTACTTGATATTTGGTTTTTCTTTATCCTTTTATATATTTGCAAGCCCTTAATATTGCCACACCTTGTATTCCTGATTTTGTGAGCAGTTTTCCTTATCATTGCAACTCTTTTCTTTTTCTTCCCTTCTAATATTTTTGGTAAGCACTTAGTAACCATATTTGATGTTCCATAGTAAGACTTTTCTTTATCCATTTTATTTTTTAATTATTTATATATCTTTTAATGGAAAATATAAAATATTCCCCCTTTTTGCTAAGAATATTAAGTTTTCTTATTATTCTTAGTTTCCTTAGTTTTTATAATTTTTATTGTCTAATTTGTTATAATCCTGCAGCACTTTCTCTTCAGCAAGATCATTAAGATATTAGTCTTTTCAAAAACTGTTGTGGCTTAAAGTATTTTTGTTCTTTATTTTATTTTTAGCATCTACATTCTCACTCTGTTTGAGTCATCTTTATAAAACTTTTACTATTTTTCCTCAAAATTCCACATATTTCTTGGTTTGAAGTCATCCATTAAAAGAACTAAATTTCCTTCTTTGTGTGATTCTTTTTCTGCTAACCATTTACTTCTTTTCTGCAATAAAGGCAGATATTCTTTAATCCATCTTTTCCAAAATAAGTCAGCAAGATATGAACTTTTTCCATCTTTTATATAAGTTAGCCAATCTTTATCTTGATAAACCTGGTGGGAATGTTATATTGCCTTTAAGGGTTAGTAAATGATTTGGTGTTTAAATCTTCTAAGTTTTCTAAATCATTGGAAACTTCTGTATTGGTCGTTATTTATTATGAATTCTATTTCACAGAACAAAGTGTTCAAAGTTATCATCTGTCAACCTTATTGGTTGTTCTAAGAGTGAAGGCTTGCAATGTGTTCTAATTGTTCTAATATATCTTTGCAAAATGATCTCTTTATGAGAAGAATAAGGGTTTGGAATAACCATGTATTTCTTTTGGGCTCAAAAAATTTTATTTACTTGCCTTATTATTCCAATTTTTAATTTATTCTTTTAAATTCTTTATTAGCTTTTTACAAAAGTTAAATCCACTTATCTGATCGATCATTTTCACATTACCGTCTGGCGGCTGATAAGAATCTCTTAGGATTGATAAAAACATCAGTATTAATGAATATAAACATTTCTAAATGCATTGCTCTACTACTTAAACATGAGAATATTAATCCATATCTTTTTCTCTTACTTTCCCTCTTCCCCTTATTACAAGAAATGGACCAAAGGCATCAATTCCAATGCTCGTAAAGGGTGGTATGTCACATTCTAATCTATCTCTGGGCAAATCTCCCATCAACTGTTGAGTTGGTCTTGTGTGGAGCTTTCTACAAATTATGCAATCTTTCAGAATCTTCTTAATACTTCTACTTGCTCTAATGATATAGTTGGCGCTTTTTTAAACTATTTAAAACTTTGTTTTACTAAATGTCCATTAATTCTATGGTAATGTCTTATTATAAGCACTGTGATATGACTATTTGGCAAGATAATTGGATGTTTAAAATCATATGATACATCATTCAGATTTTTATTCCTCCCACCTACCCTTAAAATTCCTTTATCATCTAAAAATGGTAGGAATTTTGCTAAAATGTGCCTTTTTGGTAAAGCTTCTTTCTTTTTTATTTTGTATTGTATATCATGAAACTCTTTATTTTGTACATATTTGTATATAGCTTTTTCTGCATTTTTTAATTCTGTGATTGTCATAGGACCTTTATTCCAGTTTTTCTTATGCAAACTTTCCTTAACTCTTAAAATCCATGCCACTTTTACTTTTAATTTCATCCAATCTGACACAGAATGTATGAGCTTTGTCTGTTGCACTTTCTTTTAATTGTATAGCCATTATAGGTTTGAATTTTTTTATAATTTCATCCTTTCACATTAATTTATGTTCTATATTTTGCTCAGGCCAATAAGCTTTGTCTTTATACAAAAAATTCTGGAACGCAGTGCTCCAATAGTTTTATTGTTCAAAAAACTCATTAACAGTAAACTTTACTTGCTATATCTGCTATATTTAGCTTGCCTGGTACATAATTCCATTGGCTTATATTTGTTTGTGATCTAATATAGGAAACTCTATTGTGTACAAATCTTTTGAATCTTTTGACAAAAATTCTGGACCTGTAAAATTGTAATACAATCTCACTATCTATCCAAAAATACTCTTGGCTTATGTTCATATCTAATTCATCCTTTAAAATTTGGTGTATGTTAACAGCTAATTTTGCTGCACTCAATTCTATTCTAGGGATAGTTAACATCAAATTTTTATTTAATGGTATCAATCTGGTTTTAGATAATACCAATGAACAATGTACTTCATCATTCTCTCCAATGAATCTTATGTATGCTACTGCAGCATATGCAACTTGTGAACCATCTGAAAAATAATGTAGTTCAATACTTTTATACTTTAAACAATTTGGATTGTATGGCCTAGGAACTTGAAAATCATTTAGCTTGTTAACATCACTTATCCATTTTATGTAACCTTTTTTTATATCTGATGGGATTTCTTCATCCCAATTAATTTTTTTATCACATAAATTTTGAAATATCTTCTTAGCTACTACTAGTACTGGGCTAATAAATCCCAGTGGATCATATATGAAAAAAATGCAACTGAGTATGCTTCTTTTTGTCAATTCTTTATTTTGTATATCTACTCTAGCCTTTATTAAATCATTTTCTGTGTCCCAACTTAAACCTAATACTTTTTGTGAAGGTAATTTATCCAAGGATATGTTTATTTCTTTAAAATCTTTGCTCATATCTTGTTTATCAATATTTTCTAAAAAAAAATCCTTGAATTACTTGCTACTTGATGCAGATTGAACCCACTAATTTTTTAAATTTCTTTTACTTCTTTATAAACTGCTATAGCCTCATTTTCTGACTTCACAGACTTTAAACAATCATCAACATAAAAATTTCTAAGTATGGTATCTTTGGCTAAATTACTGAATTTTTCTGCTTCAATTACATTTGTAGTTTGCTTCAAAACATAATTTGCAATAGAAGGAGAGCTGACACTTCCAAATATGTAAACTTTAACTATATTCCTCTGGAGTTTTATCTAAATTACCATTTGGAAACCATAAGAAGAGCTGATAGTCTTTATCAAGTACTTGTATTTGATAAAACATCTCTATATCTGCTATGAAAGCATATTTCTCCTGTCTAAACTTTAAAAGTATGCCTTGTAGATTGGAAATATAGTCTGGGCCTGTAAGTAAACTATTATTTAAAGAAATACCATTATATGGTAAAGCTGCATTAAACACTACTCTCAATTTTTTCTTTTGTGGGTGTATTACACTATGATGTGTCAAATAAAATCTTTCATTGTTTAATAGTTCATGTTTCTCAACTTTTTCTGCAAAATTAAGCTTTAGCATTTCATCTATGTTATCACTATACTGTACAAAATATTCTTTATCTTTCAAAAATTTACCTTTTAATGAGTACAATCTTGCTAAGGCTTGATTTTTGTTATTAGGAAAATGTTGATTTTCCCTTTTGAATGGTAAACCAACTTGGAATTTACCTGTGGTTGTTCTTTTTAATGCACTTTCAACCTTATTTTTCCACTTTAAATCTTCCACACTGTCACAGACTTGTTCAGGATTCTTTTCAGAAAGCTCTCTTAAGCAATATTTTTCAAGCAAATTATCATCTTTTTCTTGTATTTGTGTTTTATGACATCTTAAACTCATGAATGCTGGGATACCATCTGGTGTTGAACCTTGCAATGCCCAACCAAATGGATACTTAACTGCAAAAGGATAATTATAATGACCTTCCACTACTTCCATGGGCTTTAACAATTCACTTTGGTTCATCCCTATTAACAACCCTATTTTTGATTCTATAAAGTTGAAGGGCACATGTTTCAAATATTCTAATTCATTTACATCTTTGATAGATAGAGACTCTTTTATTTTAACGGGCCCAATTTTCTTTGCAGTATACATTTTTTATGGTTTCAGATTTTCTCATCTCAATATCATAAATTTCTAGATTGTTTAGTATGTATGTTTTTATTTTATTTTGCCCATACATTGTTGTTATGTCTATATCTTTATGAGGTTTCACATATGACATACCTAATTCTGTAGCTAAATTTAAATCCACAAAACATGCTGAAGAATATGTATCTAAACCCATATAGGTTTCAATCAATTTATCCTTACCTTTTAGCTTGATTTTAATTGGCCCCGCAGGATATAATAACTTCCTATTACTTACTTTTGTCTGGAATTTTTTTGTCTCATTACTTCCTGATTCCTTTGACTCTGGTTTATCTACTTTATCAATTAAATTTACAGTTAGTGCTGTTGGTGAAAATTTTAGCTGTTTTGTTCTTTCTTTGTTGGAACCTGGCATTTTCCTTTTTCTCTTATGGAGAAATGCTAGATTGTTGTTTATTAACATCTTTCACATTTTTTCTGGCCTTTTACAATTACTAATACAAAAATGATTTGATCTGAAGCACTTAAAGCATAATTTATTGTCTTTAATGAACTTTAATATTTCATCTTGGTTTTGTTTTTCCAGAATTTTACATTTAATTATACTATGATTATCCTTTTTGGGAAAAATTACAAAACTGAGATTTATTATTATTATTATTACTACTACTACTATTATTACTATCATTATTCTTATTTTTATGTCATTATTATTATTCCATTTCTTCTTATTATTAACATTTTATTGTTATTTCTATGGTCATTATTATTTTCCTTTGTATAAAGTGACTTACCTTTTTCACCTTGCAATTTTGTTTGTTTTGGTTTGGCACCAGTGCCAAGTTCTCCAAATAATGGTGTATTCATGATCCTTTCTTCTTTTTCAACAAACTTTGTGAATATACTAAAAATTATCCTTTTTATTTTCTTCATACATATTATCCACTTTATTTTCTCCCATTATTTCACGCGTCGTTTATAGGGAAGTTTTTTAACTATTCCATAAATAGCACCAGTAGAATTCAATTCATTTAAAGGTGAAACATTTTTCATGGCATTATTAATAGCATCTAAAAACAAAGAAAATTCTGCCATAGCTTCACCATCTTCATTCTTAATATCAACCCAATCCTCTAACTTTTTCAAGTATGTATTAGCAATAACTTGTTCATTTCCATACTGTTTCTCGAGTTTGTCTACTGCTTTTTTATAACTTATATTTTCATCCATATGCATACAACATCTCACAATGCTTTGTGCTTTGCGTTCAGTATACTTGATTAAATAATAAAAAAGCTTGTTCATTTCATTTTCACATTTTCCTTCTATATTGGTTTTAAAAGCTAAAATAAATCTTTAAATTTAGTTGGATCCTTTCCAGAAAACACCTCAGGCTCACATATTGGTAGGGGATTCCTGATACTTGCTTCTAACCTTTGTTTTAAAATTTCTGCTAGTTTAGACTCCTGATTATTATTTTCAATTCTATTTTCTATTATAGTTTCTGAAAAATTTACATTTTTATCCTCATTTTTTACCGAGGTATCGCTTATACTGAAAATTGGATTTTCTAACTTTTGTTCAATTTTTATTAAGCTTTGCTCTAAGTTTTTTATATGACTACTATGTTGGTACACATCTAAATTTTCTTGTTCCCTTTTTTTTGCCAAGTATTGTTCGTGCTCTTGTAATTTTATTTTATTTCTTTCTATCTCAAGTAATAAGGATTGTGCTATTGAACCTTTTGAACCTTTTGAACTAGATTTACTTACTTTACTTGAATTTTTACTTGATATGTTACTAGCACTGTCTTGTGGTCTAATCTTTGGCTCATACTTGGACATATACTTTGAAATGTCACTTTTCAACTCATAATATGGCTCTAATTTTTGTGTGAGCCACTGCTTTATTTTATCTGACTCTAGAGATTCTGCTATTAATTCACTACAGGTATTTTTTAGAGATTCGACTTTAGCGTCTAATTGAAGTTCGTCAGATTTGATCTCGAAACTTAAGTCTATATTATTTATGAAGGCATGCCATAATTTGCCTTTAATATTATTTATTTTATAAGTCACTGCAGCAAGTTTCCCTGTAGGCACTTTTAAACCTCCTTCAGTTATTTCAGTTTCATCTATATTTTCCATTTGTTTTGTTTGTTCGATATTGCTCATTTTATTTTATTTTATTTTTTAATATTAAAAAACTATTAAAAACTAAACTTTTATCAAACTCATTCACTCATTTTATTTTATATATAAAAAATAAAGGAAGGATGTTATTTTTAACACAATTTATATATACAGATATATTTTTATATTTCGTATATATAAGTTTACCTGTATATATTTTTTATTTATTTTATTATTATTATTTTTATGCTATTTTTGGTCCGTCCATGTAATTATTCCTCACATCTGAGTGACAACTGTATTCTTCATCCAAGCTTCTTCTAATTAGAAGAACTTTTGTATAATTTTCATCAATTGAAAGTAATACGCAGCTCAGAACACATCTTTTATTTCTTGGTTATTGGGAACTGAACTGGTTCTAATGATAAAAAATATATATACATTACATAAATACAAATATATAAAAATACAAATACTAAATGCTAAAAAATAAACATAATACTTATACATAATTATCCATAATATAAAAAATAGTTAGACATGTTAAAAAATAGAATTATTTTTTGGACCTTTTTTTTATTTTTGTCCTTTATTAGCTTTTGCTTTTTTTAAAAAAAAAAACTCTTGTTACTTTTTACATCCATATCACATTCACACAAACTATAAGAATAATAATGTACCTTCTAATTACTGATGAATTTCAGACTTGGCTAAGCTTTGGGTGGTATAAGTATTACTCAGGTTGTAGGGCTGCTTTTGCTCTATTATTCTATTGTGAAACTTGCTTGAAGATATTATTTACTCTTATTAAGCTTGGATTCCACCTCAATGTAATTTCTTCTTTGTGAAATCCTGGCTATAGCTTCTTCAATAGTTTTGGCTTTTAAGGATTCGGCTTGAAGATTCTAGTAATTGCTAGTAATTTCACCTCAGGGGTTTCTTCTTTGTGAAATTATTAAGCTCTTGATTGAATAGATGGTACTAAGTAGTTTCTTCAAATATCTTCCTAATGTTGATTGAAGTTCAATTCTGTACTTTGCCTTTTCTTCTCAATTAACTTTAACAAAGTCAGTTTTGTGGCTTCAATAGCTTGTTTGAGTTTCTGCAATAGCTTGTAGCACTCCTAATTCTATTTTTTTTTACTTGATATTTAGCTTTCTTTAGCCATTTTTCTATTTGCAAGCCCTCAATATTGCCCCACCTTATATTCTGATTTTGTCACAGTTTTCCTATCAATTGCAACTCTTTCTTTTTCTTCCTTCTAATATTTTATAACACTTAGTAAATCATAGTTGATGTTCACTTAGTAAGACTTCTTTCGTTAACCCTTTATTTTTATATTCTTTTCTATATATTTTAATGGAAAATATAACCATATATATATATATATATATATATATATATATATATATATATATATATATATATATATATATATATATATATATATATATATATATATATATATATATATATATATATATATATATATATATATATATATACATATACATATATATATATATATATATATATATATATATATATATATATATATATATATATATATATATATATATATATATATATATATATATATATATATATATATATATTTATATTTATATATGTATATATATATATATATATATATATATATATATATATATATATATATATATATATATATATATATATATATATATATATATATATATATATATATATATATATATATATATATATATTTAGGTTTTCCAATTTAAAAAAAAAAAACATTATGTTGCCAGAAAAATTTTAAAGCTAATGTCGTACAGTTGAGTTCATTCATATCGCTGGGACGTAAAATCAGACGTATAATCCGAATTGAAAATATAACTAAAATATTTTTTAACAAATTACGATGATTTTAGGTTCAACATATATTTACGAAACTTTTAATCTAAATAAAGTTCTTTGAAAAGTCTATAGTTTTTGTTTGATTATTATGCAACTTAACCATATATATATATATATATATATATATATATATATGTAAAAATATATATATATATATTAGTGTATATAAGTGAATATATATATATATATATATATATATATATATATATATATATATATATATATATATATATTTATATATATATGTACATATATATATATATATATATATATATATATATATATATATATATATATATATATATATATATATATATATATATATATATATATATATATATATATATATATATATATATATATATATATATATATATATATATATATATATATATATAGACGGTTATACTGACCGCAAGTACAGGGGTTCTATCACTCAAAGTATCAGGTCCAAATGGGAGTCGATATGTTTTTCTAGTCAATTCAAGCTCATCTGTCACCTGGGACCAAATGTTTATACTGCATTGGAAGCCAATGATCCCCTAGTTACTGGCATCTTTGGTCGCGGCACGAATTGTTCAGTGCTTATGTGTCTTTAGAGATTTAAAATCTATCAGTTATTAGATTAACTTTCATAGCGTGATTTTTCTGCTAAAGATGAAACACTAGAACAATCTCTCTCTCTCTCTCTCTCTCTCTCTCTCTCTCTCTCTCTCTCTCTCTTCTCTCTCTCTTTTCTTTTTTCTCTCTCTTCCTACTTTTAAAATAATTATATTGTTACGAACATGATGAACAAGTAAGAACTGTTGGGATTTTTTTACTACATTACCTTTATAAACATTTAGCCATTTGTTTAAGTGGATGTTAACTTTCAGCGAGATTTATTCAGTTTCTCCTTTATAATTTTTTTTTAAAGAAACAATACAAACGTTCAAAAGAAATTCCAAGCATTTAATAAACTTTCACTCTAAAGAGAAGTATAGTTTTTGAAAATGTGAGTTACAAATTAGTATGACTTAGTATTTTTCAAATTGCAATGAAAAATAAACTGATACATTATATCTAAAAAAAATTTATTATTATTATTATTATTATTATTATTATTATTATTATTATTATTATTATTATTATTATTATTATTATTATTATTATTATTATTATTATTATTATTATTTTTGGCTATTATTATTATTAATATTATTATTATTAATTATTATTATTATTATTTTCTTATTATACTGAATTTTATTATTATTATTATTGTTATTATTATTATTATTATTATTATTATCATTATCACTTATCATTATCATTATCATTATCATTATAATTATTATTATTATTATTATTATTATTATTATTATTATTATTATTATTATTATTATTATTATTATTATTATTATTATTATTATTATTATTATTAGTACTTATTATTTTTAGTATTATTATTAGTATTATTATTATTATTAGTATTATTTTTCTTAGTATTATTATTATTATTATTATTATTATTATTAGTGGAATATTATTTGTATATTAGTAGTAGTAGTAGTAGTAGTAGTAGTAGTAGTAGTAGTAGTAGTAGTAGTAGTAGTAGTAGTAGTAATATTAATATTAGTAGTATTATTATTATTTTATTTTTAGTATTATACCGCTTAGTAGCCATGAGTATTAGTATACGTCAGTAGTACACCTTGAAAATTTCTAAATTTCTGGTCGTTTAATGTGCAGTTTAGCCTCTGTTTACAAGAGGTACCAGTGTGCGGGACGAGGACCCATGCACAATGCACCCCACCAACCAATTTCCCCATCCTCCGCCCTATCGAAACTGGAAAGTATCTGACTAAAGGTGCTTCTTTAGTTATTCGTGTTTGTAATTGAATTTAGAAGCGGCAAGTTAGATTTAAGAATAACAATTTTTCAGCATTTTCTCTTGTTAATCTCATCCTTTTCTCGTTATAAATTAATCCAGCTCTGCTGAAAAGTTGTTCGTTTGATATACTACTAGATGGGCATAACAAATATCTTTTAGCTATCATCTTCAACTCTTTGAAGTTATGTTCGTTCTCTCTCCACCACATTAGAGGATCATCTTCGAGATCGATCCTTTTTCCTTTTGATATTTTGCTATCTCATCATCCAAAACACTTTCATTAAGCTCTATTTCTGTATCATCATCACTACTTGATGTTAAATGAGCATTCATGGTTTCAAACAGAGTTTTTGGCTTGGATGTTGAAGGTTGCTTTATTTCTGCAGTCTTAAAAGATAACTTTTTAAAAAGATAACTTCCTGACAACCGCAGTTGCGGTTGTGAGACCCAGTGACAACTGCGGTTGCGGTTGCGGTTGCAGTTGCGGTTTTCAAAATATGTGTGGTTGCTTCGCAGTTGCGGTTGCTGTTGTGGTTCTATGATCCATCAATAATGTATATATATATATATATATATATATATATATATATATATATATATATATATATATATATATATATATATATATATATATATATATATATATATATATATATATATATATATATATATATATATATATATATAACTGACTTAGCACCGGAATTCTTCTGCACTGCTCCGCAATAGAACCTTACTGGTGCGTGGCACCAGCTAACCATAATATATATATATATATATATATATATATATATATATATATATATATATAGGTATAGAGATATATATATATATATATATATATATATATATATATATATATATATATATATATATATACCCATATCAGGATACACGCGTATTTTTGTGATTAATCTTAAGGAAAAATAAGATTGAAGAAGCATCAGCGACTATCATATTGAGATTAAACATGTCGGGATAATTATTCTTCTTTGAAGGTTTCTATTAGTACAAATTCAAATTATGTTTAATTTTTATTGAGCAGCCAACGTGAATGTACTTTTTTGTTGGTCAATACGTGGGATGTTTGTGGTAACCTGAGTGCCTTGACTTTGAGAAGCTTAATATGGTAAAATAGGTGCGCGAGCATGAATTACTCACAGCGAAAGCACAATGAAAGTTTATTGAAACTTATCGCTACATATACTTTGAGCGTGAGCGAAAACTTTTTAGGAGTCTTTCTTTAATACTCTAGATTTAGTTATTCTTGAATTTTTTTTTAAAATCAATGAAAATTGTTTTTTTCTTCTCTGCTATTCTGTCTGAGTGGGTTGCCACATTATTATTTATGGCTACCACAATTAAGTATTGATGAAAAATGTCACATTCTATATAGCAATTAAGTGTTAAATATACATAAAGATAAGATATTATAAATACAGAAAATAATGGAAATATTTCAATTTGAAATTTAGAATTAGGAAAGGGGGAAAATATCCAAAAATGGAGAATAGGTTGTTGAACCCTTATTTTTATGCTGCAGAACTGTGACTGTGTACATGTGCGCGAGTGTAAATTCCCTTTAACGTTTAGTGCAATTTTCATATTGAACAGCTTTTTTTTTTAATAAATAATTAAAGTCATCCAAGGATTGTGACCTCAAACATAAAAGTGAATACAAAAACGTTTCTTCAGAAGAACAGAGTGTAGAGTTTATCTTCATGAAGAATTCCAACGCTAATTCACCACTCAAAACCATTTGCCAGTGTTTTATTTTCACTTACATAATATATGGAGATATATATATATATATATATATATATATATAGTATATATATATATATATATATATATATATATATATATATATATATATATATATATATAAAGATATATATATATATATATATATATATATATATATATATATATATATACGTTCATAGCCTCTTGACACACTCATTCTCCGTAAGCAACATCTTAATGACCTTCCATTTATCCACACTCATATACACATACTTAACGTTCTCACCCCTCTCAACACATTACAGACATCCCTACTACTATATCCCCTATGTGTGGGGAGAAAGAATTGCCACAACGCTGGGCTGTCCTGCGTGTCTTGTGGAAGGCGACTAGACGGTGCGTTGGGTTGATCAAATTCACCTCACTACTCCTATCTCACAGAATTGCATCGCAGGCCTGAGATGAGTCGATCGCCGCAAACGTATTTCATTCTTTCATAAAATGTATGAATCGTATGGTACATGGAATAGAGGAATAAATTTTTTGAGTAAGAGGAGAGAGAGATGATGAAAGTAATGGAAAACAGAAAATTTGATTTGATCAAGCCAGACTGAAACAAAGATGAAGGAATTTATGAAAAATGAGGCTAGATGTGGAATGTGGGAAGTGTGCCAGTGTAGAAAGGAAATGAGAGAGGGGGAGAAGGGAGTTGTAATTTTGATGAGTGACTTGTAGTACAGAGCCATGGTAGACTTTGTGAGTACTAGAATTTAATGGTTAAATTTAACTGTGGGAGTATCAAAAAAGTACACTGGTCCATCTGGAGGGAAATGCTGTAAATATAACGCTTACTGGGATAATCTGAATGATGTTTTGGATGGGGTGAGTAGGATCTTCAGATTGATCGTGCTTAAAATCTCAATGGTTGGATAGGTGACTGCAAAGGATGGCATGACAGGTGGTTTTGGGTGTCAGAGAAAATGAGAATGGTAGGAAGATTGATTTCAGAGGAGAGGTACAAGTGTGTAAGTAATACTTTTAAAAACACAGCATATCAAGCAAGGCTTCAGAGTTGTGAGACAGAGACATGAAAAGTATGATTGATTGTGTTAGTGGCGTGAGATGTTGAAGTATGTTGATGTTAAATCACTGAGGGATTAGAATGGGATTATCGATCAATATGTTGTTCAATGTAAAATTAAGTTAGTGGGGGCTTGATGAGAGGAATACATGAAGAAAAATGGGTAGAATTAGCAGTGAGAAGTTAAGAACAAGGTAATAAATTTATGCAAGTACTGAAGAACGTTCGCAAGTAAATCAGTTGAATGTGCACACTAGTTGAAACTGAGCAAATCTGGGAGCAAATAAGGAAGCAATTGTTAGCAATGCAAAGGAAATATGTGGATGCTAAATAGGAAGTAAGAATGTTAACAGGAGGGTGGAAGAAGAGGTGATGTAAGCGGTTAAAAGTTAAAAAGAAGTGTGGTTGAATGTATTAAAAGCCAATGATGAAGTTTCAATAGAAAGATGCTGGAATTACATAAGGAGGAAAAAGAACTACTAAAAGGTGCATACGTAGGGAAAAATAGAAATAGATAAACAACAAGTTTGGGGAGGAGGATGTAGCTCCAATTTTGCTAAAGGAATAGGAAGTCTTAGTTGAAGGAAATGTTATGAATGAATATGGGAACCTGTTTAGACAATGAATGGTGGAATGGTGTTTTCTGTAACTGATGAAAACAGATGGGAGAGAAGTGTGAAAGAACAATTCGAAAACTGTATAGTCACTGCAGTAATAAAGAGGTGATAAATGAATGTGCGGGGTTTGATAGTAAGATGGAATATGTATTTGGGGATCAATTAGCAAGGAGGATGTAATAGGTAGAGTGAGAAAGTTGAAGAATGGTAAATCTGTAAGGAAGTATAGATGAAATTACTGGTGAAATGATCAAGAACGGAGGCGAGAAGGTGATTGATTGGATTTGGGTTGTATAATAAAGTGCTTATGGTGTATAGTCTGAGGATTGAGAAGAGTAGGTCAGTACCTCATAATGGTGGTGGAGATAACAACTGTAGGAATTATAGGTAAATTAGTTTGAGTGTTGTAGGAAGATATATGTTGGTATTTTAGTCGAAAGAGTGAGTCGAGTAAATGAAGGACTGATTGGTGAAGAACAAGGTGCGTTTGGGAGTAGTAGAGGATGTGTGGATCAAATCTTGACATTGAAACAAATGGGATTGAGAAAATGAGGGAGAAGACGAATAAATTGTATATATATATATATATATATCATAACATGCGTATTATAGTTAATAGAGATGCTCTATGGCAAGTGTTGATAATGTATAGTGTTGGTGATTTTAAATGGTAATAAAAGTATGTATGCTGACAGTGTAGCATGTGTAAGAATAAATGGAGTGGAGAGTGAATGGTTTAGCATTAATTGCGTAGTGAGACAGGTAGGAGGCATGTCGACATGGCTATATATATTACGTATGGATGGGGTGATGAAAGAATGTAAAGTAGGGTTGGCAGGGGAGGGTATTCTTTTCGACTTTTGTCATATTCTTCTACTGCTTTTCTGTTTCCGGAAGGTTGTATACCATCAATTATTGTTTATACTACTAATAATTACTTGTCTGTGATATTTTCTTCCAAAGACAATATTAACCTCATGACTTGCCCAATAAAGCATTTATATATATATATATATATATATATATATATATATATAGCGGTAGAGACACATATATATATATATATATATATATATGCGTCTCTGTATTTCTATATATATATATTTATAAAATATAATTATTATAGAAAATGATGATGATGATGGTATTGATATATATATATATATATATATATATATATATATATATATAGATATATATATATATATATATATATATATATATATATATATATATATATATATATATATATATATATATATATATATATATATATATATTGTACTCACTATTTCATGTGCATGAAGATGTAACAAGTACTTAATCAATCGGTTGATTTCGAATCTTGTTATTTTGCGTTTTCTCTTGTTTTTAGACACACACACACACACACACACACACTATATATATATATATATATATATATATATATATATATATATATATATATATAGTTATATATATATATATATATATATATATATGTATATATATATATATATATATATATATATGTCTCTGTAAATATATATATACGGTATATATATAAATAAATATATATATATATATATATATATATATATATATAGAAAATATATATATATATATATATATATATATATATATATATATATATATATATATATATATATATATATATATTTATATATAGATGTTAAATATTGCATATTAATCGTAATTATATAAGATGTAAATAAAGAAAGAACAATTAATTTTAAGGTAAAGAATTTACTGCCTTCTCCGGGATTGAACCACCGCCATGTTGCGAATGAGGACAATATACCCGATGCTTTACCACTGGACCATCCCCAACTCAAAGAAAAAGGTAGTAAATTCTTTACCTTCCATTAATTGTTCTTTCTTTATTTACATCTTATATAATTGCGATTGATATGGAATATTTAACATCTACAGTAGTAACACTACCATTCCGCACGAAAATGACCGCGACCTTTTTTGACCTTTTCTGACCGCGACCTTTTTTTGAGCTCGAATTTTTACCTGACCTTGACCTTTTTGTGCCTTCACCTTTTTGGCCCTAATTTTTTCGACCAACCTTTGGTCTTCCATGGGTCATTTTTGGCCCACGGTATTTTTCGGCAACCCTAATTTTTTGGCAACCCCAATTTTTTTCGGCAGCCCTGATTTTTGGCAACCCTTCGAAGAAGGGTTGCGCCAAACGGTTGCGTCCGTTGTACATATTACCCCCCTATTTTACGCCCCCTATTTTTCGACCGTGGGCAATTTTTGCCCACGGTAATTTTTGATCTTCCTTTAGGGGCTTAGCCCTATTTTTGATGTCTTAACCTTTTTTGTCCTTCCCCTTTGCTCCAAAGCTTGACAGATACCATGGGTCAATTTTGACCCACGTTAATTTTTTGTCCTTCATGGGTCAATTTTGGCCCACGGTAATTTATTGTCCTTCCTTTAGGGGCTTACCCCTTTTTTGATGTCTTAACCTTGTTTGACCATGATATTTAGGCCTTGACCTTGCCATATACCATGGGTCATTTTTGGCCCACGCCAATTTTCTGGCCACTCGTGCCCCACCCGTCACATATTTCGTTGTTGTTACTGTGTGTTGTATTGAGTGTTGTAGTTCTTGAACACCTACACACACACACACACACACACACACACACACACACACACACACACACACACACACACACATACACTTATACACACATTCACTATGACACTTATACACACATTCACTATGACACTTACATTTACACTTATACACACGTACAAACACACTACCAACCCTTTGGTCTTCCATGGGTCAATTTTGACCCACGGTAATTTTTTGTCCTTCCTTTAGGGACTTAGCCCTTTTTTGATGTCTTAACCTTGTTTGACCATGATATTTTCACCCTTGACCTTGCTAGATACCATGGGTCAATTTTTGACCACGGTAATTTTATGGCTTTGGTGGTCTCCAATCACCGTAAGAAGTATTTAGTGATGTTCTAGTAAGGGTGTTCTATGAGTATTAGATGAGCGCCAGAGTGCCAGGTGAGTGCCAAGTGCAGTGCCAATGAGCGCCAATGAGTGCTGGAAGTGAGGCTAAGATAGCGCGCGAGCTACATAGTGCCAAGTGAGGCCACTAGTGCCAACTGAGTGCCACTTTTTCAAGCCTTTTCTAGCCTCCCTGAGCCTAGAATACCTAATGCGGGTGTTCACCCCTGTGGTACATGCAAGAGGGAACTGAATGGTGTACACAATCTGCTAATGCTCACTGACGAGTTAGTATTTTTATAACACCTATAGCATGACACTCATAATGAGTTACACAGTTGAGACAGTGACCGCAAACGCTCGAGTCCGAGTCCGTGGTCCAAGTGGTGAACACTGATGGGTGAAACTGTCTGCTGCAAAGGGCCTAGTAAGCAATATTTCAAACACTGTGGTGCCTGTATAATATTGCCCGCTGCGTGTGCGCCCGCAGGCGTGCATATTTCCGTAACTGCTGCCAGCGTGGTGTCCCAGACGCAAAGAGCCTTCGCGTGAACGAAAAATATGATATCAATAAACTATCTAAAGAATATCGTTTCCTCGAAATATACTATGAGCCACCATTTTTAATAGCGAATTGTACGGGAAATTTTAATAAAACATATACTTACATACCTTAAAGCAGTAAATCAGTAAATCAATAGAGGTGTTATTACCTAACACCTAGGGGATTAGTATGCTTTTGTTTTACTGCTTTACTGTTTAACTCTCTGCTTTACTGCTTTAACTCCGCTTTACTGCTTTAACTCTCGTTTTAATGCTTTGAACTTATATATATTGAGAGACTTTAAAGTAAAGCAAACCAGTAAATCAATAGAGGTGTTAACTAAGGGATTAGTTTTGTTTTACTGCTTCACTGCTTTAACTTTCTGCTTTACTGCTTTAACTTCATGCTTTACTGCTTTAACTTTCTGCTTTACTGCTTTAACTTTCTGCTTTACTGCTTTAACTTTCTGCTTTACTGCTTTAACTCATATATTTATTAACATTATGTTTCGTTATTTATTTTTTATATATGTTTTATTACTCTTTTTGTTTTTGTTTTTAATAATTTTATTTTTGTTTTTAATACTGTCTGAATATCAATGTAAGAATAAAAACACACAGTTTTTGTTATATAAATGATTTTATTTTAATAAAATTGTTCGAAATTTTATTAAAAACATGTACTTTTTAATGCTTTACAGTCTTAATTAATCTCATTATTCATTATTCACTAACGAGTATGGATGGGAGAAATTTACAACTAAACCATTGCTGAATGTCTGTAGCTATCCATTAAATGTAAAACCTTGATATTAAAATATTTAGTTAAATGAGATTTTGAACAAGCACCGTAAAATAATATGCAGGTTATAATGTTATCAGGAAAATTTAGTTAATATATGAAAGATATTCACTTACTGAAGAAAATATACATGTTTAGTCATTGGACAATATACATGGACACAAATTATTGTATTAGATGATTTAATGTACAAATAACTGAATTTGGAAATAGCAGAAGTGTTCACAGTTTATTCTCACCATCTAAATATTCTGTGTTTTTCATAACACAGAATATTTTTCATCAAAGCAAGCATATGAGGAGTCTTTAAACACACAGTATTTACTGTTGTTTTGTGAGAAGAGACATGAGTCAAATTAATGTATTGGCAACTCAAATGTTTCCTTCAAAGGAAAGAGTTCTAAAAGTATATAAAGAAAGCTACTTTCTGACTCCCACGGTTATTTGACGTGTGAACCAATTTCAAAACACGCACAGGAGGGCTGCCCAGCCCAACATCTGCCCATGAGATGTGGTGAAACTTTATGCACAATTGTATTGCATTGAAAGTTCAGAAGGTAAAACATTTAAATTCTTATAAAAAATTTAAAAAGTTGAAACCATCTGAAAAACGTAAACTAATTAGTGAGGATAGAATTGATATAAAAGGAAGTCTGTTAAAATCTTATAAAAGGAAATGTTCTTTTAAACAGACCTCAGGTAAAGCTACGTTGTTATAGAAACATCATTAAAAAACTCTCCCATAAAAATTTGAAAAATAAAAAGAAGTTACTACAGGAGGAGATATATTCATTACTCTTTCTCCTGCTATAGCCCCCGAGCAATCCAAGTGGTTAAGTCCCGGCTACCGAAGAAGGCTGTACTCTCCATATAATGAAGAGAGCTGCTGATAATACAGCAGCTGTACAGAATTCAGTTCCTCAGATTCATCACTCGCAACCTCAATATGGCCAGTTATTGCCGCACACTGTGCAAAATCCACAATCACAGTTTCATCATTCACAGCCCCCATACACGCAAATATTACAGCCCAATGCATTGACATTACAACCTCTTTCACATCAGCAGCAACAGTTGCACCAACAGAATCCTTATATTGTGAACGACTTATTATCTTTCCAGCAGCCTCTACCTCCTAGCTTATATGATCCTAAAGTTGAACAGATAACCAAATATGAGAAAGAAGTGTACAGGATATTAAATTCAGACGTTAACATCCATGAGAAACGCCTCTTATACCAGGATGCCATAAAAAAATTGATAGATCTTAAAGACTTGCATCTACATCCATCCCTACGTATTCCGCTAACCGATAATGTAGATATTCCTAATGAAGTAAACGCAAGGGATAAAGAAAGAGAAAAAGATTTAAAATAACATATATATACACACTGGTTGAGTGCAATCAGAATAGCTTTCTTATATAATATTTTAAAAGACCAATTAACTTTGAATGAAGCAGGGCAGATCGTAATTGATGATGAAATAGTTAAAGGATCAAATATTGTGGACTTGATAGCTGATCTCTCACGTAACTGGAAGAAAGGCCTTGTAAAAGGATGGAATGATTTCAAACAAGAACTTCAGACTATTAATTTTCCCAGAAGTTTAATCTTAAATACAACGCGATTAGCAGACTTAGATAATATCCCCGTTACGCCAAGACCTGATTCAAGTCCATCAGGCACTTCTTACGCATCAGATAAATTTAAACGCGTTACCAGAGGACGAATAAGAAAAACACCTTATAATAGGCATAGTTGGATTAAATCGTAATTATGCATTATCATAAGTATTTACGATGTAATGTTTGTGTATACAACGCGGTTTAAATCTTTTTCTTTCTGGAATCTTTAATCTAATATCACATTTTTAGATAAACATATATATATATATAGATATATATAATATTATATAATATATATATATATATATATATATATATATATATATATATATATATATATATATATATATATATATATATATAACGTTTAAGTAATGTGTCAGTAGACAATATGGAGGCGAAGGAGGAAGGATGGGCATTATCAACTGAGGGAGCCAAATAGCCTTCTAGTTTAAATTAGGTTTGCTTTAAGGTATCCTAATATTGAGAAAAAAAGAGTTAAAAGCATATCGAGGGCAAGAGGCATTTACTCTACATAAACCTGTAAGAAAAAAAAAAAAAAATTTCCTACACGGAAAACCATATCTCCACAGCTCGATAGCATATGGCAGTTAGATTTATCGGAAATGATTAAATACAGCTCTTGATAACAGTGTTTTCAATATACTTAATTCACTTACACCTGATACTGGTTGAAGCCAATAAGATAAGATCAAACACAGTCGCCAATCGCTGGTAATGGTAAATTATAGGGACGAGCGGAGAACACCTAAATCATTTTGGACAGATTCAGGAATGGAATTCAAGGGGCGAGAGTTTCAGGAGATGCTCTGGGAGTATGGTATAAGCTATTACAATACATTTTCTGTAAACAAAGCGGCAATAGTTGAAAGAGTCCAACGTACTATTAAAGAACGCATGCATAGGTACTTTATGAATACTTTTAAATATATTGATATACTGGACGATCTGGCTTATTCTTATAACAGGTCTTACCATAGAACTATAAAGTCAACTCCTTTAGAGATGTCAAAAACTAGAGGACGTATGGTACATATGGGTAAAGAAAACAAAATAAAAGATAATTCAGAAATAAAGGTAAACGATTATGTAAGAGTTTCTCGAACAGAAGAAAGGTTTAGAAAAGGATATGAATTCGTTGGACTACGGAAGTTTTTAAAGTCCACAATATCCGACCATTCAGCCGTGATAGTTTAAAGTTATATTATCTGGAAGATTTAAATGGTGAAAAAATAAAGGCGGATTTTTATAAACAGGAAATACAAAAGGTAAGGTTCAACCCGTAACCTAAGTGAATATAAAATTGAAAAATATTAGCCATGAGGAAAAGGAAAAAATAAGCAGTTACTTGTGAAATGGAGGGATATCCCGCCAAGTTTAATACTTATAAAAGCAAGAAGCAATCATTAATCATTGTCATTATAACTCACAGAGAGTGTAGATCACTATATAACTCGCCCTCTTCAGCCTTGATTACAATCCTGACACAAACTCTCGATTTTTACAAATCCAAACAATTAAACCCACACAGTTTGAAAGAGAGGCATACGAAGCAGGATTATGTGAAATGATATTAAAACGGATATAGAAAATTTACCTCACAATCATTTTTTTGATGGGGGTGTGCCAGAAGTGTAGAATGTTGAAACTATAATACAAGGGAAGATACTGTTATCTGAAAAGGACTAATTGCTGCAGATAATACATTACTATATAAAAGAATACTTTGAAGAATTTACTTATGGCAATAGATGTAACGGAAACAGCTGGTTTTTAGTCATTTAAAACGTTCTCTTTGATATGAGTATTGTGTATGGACTTATACAAACTGAAATGCGTACTTATGAAGATAAAGTAATAATATCTTTAAGTTCAAAAGTAAATGTAAACCTACGAGACCCGGAACATGTTTTTTCTCGAACGATCGCCATGGCAGCGTAAACATATTCGTAGACGTGATGCTGAGTTGGATATACTTCATGATATCCCTACTATGTTGAAGAGAAGAGAGTTATACTATCTGTGGAGAATAACCCCATGACTCGTCATGAACAAAAAGACGAAGCAGATCGAGTACTGCATTATACATGTACCCCATCCGAGATGCTCAATCATCCAGGTATGGCTTTTGTATATACAAATATAATTGATCATCAATATGTAGGTAATACTAAAGCTCCTTTATTAAGAGTAGTATATTTTTCCAAAAAAGAGAGTAAAGTTATAACATTCCTTAATGTTCATTATCTACCTCTGAATAGTGAAATTAAGAAACATTAATCGCATATAAAAGATGTAGAAGAAAATCCCTTCCCCTTTACATACGGTGCATTGTTATGCAAAGTTCATATTAGAAAAGATGGTGCATCATAGCATACGGAATATATAATATAAATAGTCAAGATATATTTCATTCATTAACATACTCTCACAGTGTAAAAGATAGTATAAGAAAGATACTCCTGTAATAATGGACGAAGAAAGGGTATTCAGGAACAAAAATGTAAGAGGTGTATGGTCTGGTAACGATTTTTTTGCTAGCTGTGGAGCGGCCTCACTCAGGAAAGGTAATATATAGTGTGCTTATAAGAACAGGTTTACATAATATTCAAGATATTGCTGCAGGAAATAACCCTCGTACAGCATTAAAAAGACGTATAGCTGATGTTCAGATGAGATGTTGGATGATGTTAAGCGTAAAATAAGACGTAAAATCAGGACAAGGTCGAGGGATCAAGAAGATTGTCATAAAGAAAAGCTTCATGGAAAAACCCTAAAAAGAAAAATGTATTGATGTATTTGCTATTTAATTTATTAACTGATAACTTTTTTACGATGTGTGTATATAAGTAAGGTTTTTCTATGAAAATGTTCATTATACGGCCAGAGCTCGCACATGCAAGATGCATTTCCTCCCTCTAGTCCTGATTGTTGTAAGAGTGAATGGATCTCTTCTCCATGAACCCTACACAGATTAGCGTTAGCGAGTCCAACTTTATCAGTATTAATCCCCTGCATTCAATTACCAATACAGATGTTCCTCTAGAGTTCAATATTCCAGGCACTTCTGATCAGTACTTAGATCCTCTAATGTGTTTTTATATGTAAAAACGAAATTGACAAAACCTGATGGTACAGATCTTCCTACGGGTGATGACCATATAGTATATACAGAATCAAATTTCCTGTATACATGTTTCACCCAGGTTGAAGCCATCTTAACGGAACTTCACTAGGTGCGTCAGCAGCTAATTATCCTTATAGAAGCTATATAGAACATTTGTTAAATTATTCAGACGATGCTAAACAATCTCATCTCAAATCATGTGGTTTTTAGTTTCAAAGATGAAGCTGCACATATAGAAAGCCGCTAAAGTCATAAATAATACTTATGAACTTTATGGTCGATTAAATGGCGATATCTTCTCTCAAGAAAGACTCATTCTACCATCTGTAGATACTAGAATCATTTTATCGCGGTCAAATCCTAAATACTGCTACAGCTGTATGTCCAGAACCTGTTTTCAAACTGTTGGAGGCTTATCTCTATGTCAGAAAAGTGAAATTATCACCACAACGTCATTTGGAAATTGAAAATTTGCTTTTGAATACTACAGCAAAGTATCTTATTAAGAGAGTTGAAACTAAGATATTTAATTTCACTCAAGGATTATCGAGTATCAATATCCCTAACATTGTGAACGGAAATTTAACACAGAAAGTAATAATAGGGATTGTGGAACATGAAGCCTACTCAGGGAATTATAAAAAATCACCCTATAAATTCACACCTTTCGGCCTTAGGGGAATCAGTTTACAGGTGAATGGACTTCCTCACGGACGTGATTATGAAATGTTATACAACGGAGACCTATATCTCTGTACTCGACCTTTTTACGACTTAATAGCCAATACAGTATCATGTAATGATAGCGGGACAGGTTTAAATCTTGAAGAATACGCAAAGAATAGTAATTTATACGCCTATGATCTTACTGCAGACCTTTCAGCTTGTAACGCCTATCATTTAAACATTTTGAGAAAGAGCACCTTAGGACTAAGTCTCTCTTTTGGATCAAGTCTACAATCACCCATCACTGTAGTGGTTTATCTTGAGCATCCTCAACTCATTGAAATTGACAGAGTACGCAACGTACTTTTGAATTATTAAAGATGAATGAAGAGAAAATAAATTCGGTGTTTAAAATGAACCTCGCTTTTTAGGAGTGTTCGCTATTAACGAAATAAACTCTGTAAAGTTGGAGAAGGATACCTGCTTCATATTCAATACACTGCCTCGTCACATCACCTCAACAGGACATTGGATTTCCGTTTATAGAGCAAAAACGATACTGTTCACTTATAATTTATATTGAATAATCATTATATTACCTTATTTTTAAAATATAATAATGTATGCTGTGTAAAAACTATGTCTTACCCTGTTCAACCCTTATATTCCAATTTATGTGGAGTCTATTGTATTTATTTCATTATGTGCTTTTTAAATAATGTATGTTTTAATAAACTTGTAAATATATTTGATGCTAAAAATTTGTATGTCAATGATTTTATAGTTTCTGATTATGTAATAAATGCTTTAAAATGAAAACGCGATTTTACTTACCTTAAACTCGTATATATAAAAGGTTTTTAATAAAATTTCGTACAATTTTATTAAAATAAAATGTTTATATAACAGAAACTCTGTGTGTTTTTATTCTTACATTAAAAATAAAAATAATAATAATAAAATATTAATAAAAATAAAAATAAAAAGTATTAAAACAAAAATAAAAAATATAAAAGAAAACATAATGTTAATAAATATATGAGTTAAAACAGTAAAGCAGAAAGTTAAAGCAGTAAAGCAGAAAGTTAAAGCAGTAAAGCAGAAAGTTAAAGCAGTAAAGCAGAAAGTTAAAGCAGTAAAGCAGAAAGTTAAAGCAGTAAAGCAGTAAAACAAAAGCATACTAATCCTTAGTAATTTATTGATTTATTGGATTAATAGTTTTTAAGGTATGTAATGTAAGGAGTTAAAGCAGTAGCAGAGAGTTAAAGCAGTAAAGCAGGGAGTTAAAGCAGTAAAGCGCAAAACAAAAGCATACTAATCCCTAGGTGTTAGTAGCACACCTCTATTGATTTACTGATTTTACTGCTTTAAGGTATGTAAAGTATATGTTTAATAAAAATTTCGTACAATTGTAGTAAAATGAATGACTCATAGTATATTTGAAAACGAAATTCTTTGAATAGTTTACATTGATATCATATTTTTCGTTCACGCGGGAATTTTGCGTCTGCGGACGCACATGAATAAAATTTCGTACAATTTTGTGCTCGTGGCGCACGGCGGGCGAGAAATATTGCGCCTGCGGGCGCACGCGGCGGGCGAGAAATATTGCGCCTGCGGCGCACGCGGCGGGCGAAATTGCGCCTGCGGGCGCACGCGGCGGGCGGTTTCGCGACGGGGCTCACCTGCGGACGCGGCTCACCTGCGGACGCGGACTCGAAAACGTTTGCGGTCACTGTCCCAAATGTAACTTTTTAGATATATATTCTGTCATAAGAAGTGTTATAAAAAATAATTAACTCATAGTAGGAAGCATTCTAGAAGATTGTAATGTACACCATTCGATTCTTACCTTATTACCTAGGGGTAGACACTCATATTAGGGCTTCTAGGCTCAGGAGAGGCTAGAAAAGGCTTGAAAAAGTGGCACTCAGTTGCACTATGTGGCACTTACTTGGCACTATGTGGCACTCACTTGACACTATGTGGCACTCCTTGGCACTCATTGGCACTCATTGGCACTCACTTGGCATCACCTGGCACTCACCTGGCACTCATCTAATACTCATAGAACACCAATAGAAACATCACTAGATACTTCTTACGGTGGTTGGGAGCCATTAAAAAATTACCGTGGATCAAAATTGACCCATGGTATTTGGCGGGGTCAAGGCTGAAATATCATGGTCAAACAAGGTTAAGACATCTACAAGGGCTAAGTCCCTAAAGGAAGGACAAAAATTACCGTATCAAAATTTACTCCATGGACGACCAAAGGCTAAGGTGTTTGTACGTGTATAAGTGTAAAATGTAAGCGTCACAGTGAATGCGTATATGTCAGTGAATGTGTATGGCAAGTGTGTGTGTGTGTGTGTGTGTGTGTGTGTGCACGGCACCAAGTTATGATAGTTCCATGCGCGGTTCAAGCAGGAACGAAATATGGGATGTGGGTGGCACGAGGGCCAGGAAATTGGCGGCCAAAATGACCCATGGTATGGGCGGCAAGGTCAAGTGTCTAAATATCATGGTCAAAACAAGGCTAAGACATCAAAAAGGCTAAGCCCCTAAAGGACATTAATTATCAAATGTACCTGACCTATGAAGGACAAATTAACGTGGGTCAAATTGACCCATGGTATCTGTCAAGCTTTGGGGAAAAGGAAGGACAAAAAAGGTTAAGACATCAAAAATAGGGCCAAGCCCCTAAAGGAAGGAAGATCAAAATTACCGTGGGGCAAAATTGACCCATGGTCGAAAAATTTAGCGTAAAATAAAATACGTACAACGGTTGCTTACGCAACCGTTAGGCGCAACCCTTCTTCGAAGGGCTGCCAAAATCAGGCTGCTGAAAATTGGGCTCCCTAAAGACAGATCAAAAATCACCGTGGGCCAAAAATGACCCATGGAAGACCAAAGGGTTGGTCGGTGCGTCATGTTCAAAAGGTGAAGGCACAAAAAGGTCAGTCAGGTAAAATTGAGCTCAAAAAGGTCGCGGTCAGAAAGGTCAAAAGTTGTCAGGTCATTGCACCGATTACGCAATATTTAATATCTACAATATAAAGAACGAGGGATAGGACAGGCTGGACACCTGGTGATGTCGCCTTGAAGGGAGCTCGGTTGCTTTATAACTGTTCTTGAATCCAACTTTTTTGGGTTGGGGGATAGCTCAGTGGTAAATCATCTTGTATATTGTCCTTTTTTGAGACATGGCCGTGGTTCAACCAGAGAATACAGTAAATTCTTTCCCCACCCATGTGTGCGCTCTTTCTTTTATATATATATATATATATATATATATATATATATATATATATATATATAGCACATATATATATATATATATATAAAGAAATATATATATATATATATATATATATATATATATATATATATATATATATATATATATATATATATATATATATATATATATATTATATATATATATATATATATATATATATATATATATATATATATATATATATATATATATATATATATATATATATATATATATATATATATATATATATATATATATATATATATATATATATAATCCATGATATATTCTAGATATCAAATAGTCGCCGTTTAATTGCAATACAATCTAGTGATTGAAAATTTATTCAGTAGGTCACGATCAATATGGGATGGAGCGTCATTTTGGTGGAAAAGATTGTGATAGGTAACAAAATTTTTAGTTGTTGATAAGCAAAGTTTTGTAAACATTTAGTTAGTTGTTGAAACCACATTCAAACTATTCTTCACTTTAGACTGTCTCTATCGTATTTATATGTGAATTGTGATCTTTTCTAATTCTATTTATTTATTTACATTAGATGATACATGAAATGTATTATAAAATACTTTATTTTCTATAAATAATCATCTTTCGACGAAGGCATAAATAAGTGTAGTAAAACTCTTTATTTAGGTTTTAAGAAACACAGAACAAGTCATCCCTAAAAGAATACAATAATATAAGAACATTGCAAAGCTAGCAAGCTATCAGCTATTATGTATAACTATACATATAAATAACATATTGAAAAGAATATTAAGATATTATATCAATTATTTAAAAATTACTCATACTGTATACACAATTGTTACACACATTAGCTGAATAGATCGAATAAGAAATTACACTGATTTATAACATAAATTTTTAAAGAACATATACTAACTTAGAAAGTAAGTCACTCAGTAGAAATCATTTAAAATTTTGTAACAGTATATAATAGGTCATTCTACCTCTGGAAAATAGTCCTCATGCTGTAGATTTAAATCGATTTCAAGTTTTCTAATTCTTTGAACACCAGCTCCACTGAAACCTATGAGGTAGACTTGATGATCCTCATAACCATGTAGTACATCAGTAAAGTTAAGCCAACGATTTGGTCAGCAATTTATAACAAACTTATCCTCCCCTTTAGGGGAGTGTTAGAGAGCCCGTATTCCCCATGAAGCTTGTAACCCTCTTGATAACGTAACCCTGTCGTAGATGAGTAAGTTGTATTTATCAGCAGCCTCCTTAAACTAATTTTCATCTCCCCAGTAGTAAGTGTTTGATATAATGTATCCCCTATCAATTTTAATTTTAAGGTTAGTGTGTCACTCGTCGTAGAAGAGGAAGATGTAGGCTGCATTCCTTCGGGGTTGCATCCCCTTTAAAGTTTTAGGATCCTCCTCAGGGTGTCTTGAGTAGCTCGCATCCCCCACCCACATGGTACTTTTTATTGTTGGTGGTGTCACCGTCGTAGGCGAGCTACGCATTAGTAGCGCACTGCAGTATGGGGTGCGGCCCCATCTAAGTTGTTTTTTTATATGGCCCAAGTATGATGCTAAGCTTTTACACTTTTTTAGCATTTATGGAGGGGCGAATTTATATGGCACGATTGACCAAGTCATGTCAGCATCTGATTTGGTCAAGACTCTAACTTCGGAGACGTTTATATTATTTTCCAGTGGGAACACTGCACGCCAGCGCTTGAGAGGCGTTTTCAGCGGATCTGCAGTTTCTGGAATGCCAGGAAACCGTCATATCGCCATTGACTGGAAATTTCCGTTACATTAGCTAGATTCTTACACTTGACGTCAAATTAGAGATACGAAAGTAGGTAAGATCCGCCAATGAGTTCTGGAAGACTGGTTTCTGAGTTTATGAACCTGAACTAGGAGTTTAACTCAAAAAGTTTTTTTTTATATCTTTAGCTAAATAGATATAAGCAGCCGACATGCTTCAGCGAAGCAACGTTGGAATTAGTTTGATCCTGAGAAGTCTCACAAGGATACGGATAACTGAGAAGTAGCTGGAGTCGAATCTTGAAATAAGTATATAATGGACCGCGTGGTGTCTTTTCCTTTGTTTACGAATAAGTAGGAACATGATTTTTTGAGAGCCTGGAATTATGGTGTCTGAGAGCGTCCTGTGGTGGGTCCTTGAAGAAAACAGAAATAAACCACAGTAGTGGGTACAGTTGAAGAAAAGGGAACATGAAAACAAGTTTAAGAAGTCAAACCGACTTTTGGGAGTCATATGTGAGGTCAGCAAATGTACGGTGCTTGAATACAAAAACTTGCTTTAGACTCATAAAGTATGTTAAATCAATAATGGGTTTTGAGGTCTGAAAACACTGGTTTCAACTATCAAACAGTGGAAGAAGTAGTCAGTCCTATTGAAATTTATTATTATTATTGTTCTTATTATTATTGTTCTGTATTATTATTATTATTACATATTATTATTATTATTATTATTATTATTATTATTATTTGAAGCGGCGCACGAAACGCGGTGCTGCTTCACGATAAATGCGAAACGGCAAAACACCCAAACGAACTGAACGAAGTATATCA
>JABUQX010012275.1:2500-12500 GCA_015478945.1 Trachelipus rathkii
TACTTTACAATACGAAGACCCTACAACATGGCCTGGCATTATAACTGATGAATTCCGTTCATCATTTATTAACAAAAATATTGAACAAAAAGTGGATGCAGACACTAGTTTCAAAAAATCAGTAAGAGTTTATGAGGATGGAAGAACTCGGTATTTGAATCCCAGTGGATTTTTTCGACAGCTTACGAATGGTGAGACCATTAAACGAGTGTGGCTATTGTTTTCAGAATCGTCTGGTAAAGTGTACTGCTCTGTGTGCAAATTATTTAATATCCAGGACAGTAACTTCACTCTAGGATTTAATGACTGGAAACATGCTAACCGTATCTTGGAACATGAGAATAGTGATGCCCATCGAAATGGTGTTATCCAATCTACATTATTAGCCCGAAAACAAGTATATATTGATTCACAGCTGCACACCCAGTATGAAAAGAATGTGAATACTGAAAAAATGTTTTACGTAGAGTTGTTGCTGTCTTGAAATTTTTTGCACAAATAAAATAATCGGGTCTCATCAAAATGACAATTTCCTTGGATATATTGAGCTTTTGGCAGAGTTCGATCCATTTTTAGCAGGTCATTTATCTCGCTTCGGAAATGTTGGTAAAGGTAATGTTTCATACCTGTCTTCTACAACATGCAATGAGTTTATTCAATTGATGGCTAGGAAGGTTTTTGCTACTATTGTGTCAGAGGTGAAAATTGCAAAATACTATAGTATTAGCGTAGATTCGACACCAGATATCTCTTACTGTGATCAATTAACTTTTATTTTGCGCTATGTAAAAAGCAGCGGTAAACCAGTTGAACGTTTTTTACAGTTTATAAACATTTCTGGTCATGATAGTGCCACACTGACTGATGTTATTTTAGAAACTTTAAAAGTAAACACGATTCCAATAGGTGACTGTCGAGGTCAAAGCTACGACAATGCCAGTAACATGGCAGGAAATACTCTGGTGTTCAAGCTAGAATCAAAGAAGAAAACCCAGCAGCTGAATTTGTTCCTTGTTCTGCACACTCCTTGAATTTAGTGGGTTCATATGCTGCAGAATGCTGTTTAGATGCTGTTTCATTTTTTGGATTTCTTCAGGCATTGTAAAACTTTTTTTCTTCATCTACACATAGATGGGGTATACTGGTATCAGTAATTAAGGGAACTGTTGTGAAGTCTCTGTCAGTTACACGATGGTCTGCTCGAAGTGATGCAACACGTGCATTGCGCGAAAACTACGCAGAAATCTGCTCTGCATTGATGAAAATACGTGATGATGAGAACCAAACACAAGTCACAAGAATTGAATCATCTTCGCTGCATTCAAAAATGGAACAATTTGAAACAGCACCCCTTTGCATTCTCTGGGACTCTATTCTTCATCAGTTTAATGCAGCAAGTCAATCTCTCCCGGCAACACATAACACATATTGAACTTGCAACCTGCGTTTCTTTGTACGACAGTTTAGTGTCCTTCATCGCTTCAATTCGAGACAAATTTGAGGATTTTGAGACAAAAGCTAAGATTCTTGTAAAAGACCATAGCTATTCTTCAGAAACAAAAAGACAACCGAAAAGAAAACGTACTGCTGAAGAAAGTGAGAATGATTATATATTTCAGGAAAAGGACCAGTTTAGGTGAAAACGTACTTAGTAATTTTGGATTCGTTAAATACTGAATTAATATAAAGGAAAAAAATTTCATTCGAATTAAATGCTAATTTTGGATTTTTGTATAAAATAAAAGCTCTAACAGATTCTGCAAAAAACATGAAAGAAAAATACCCATTGGACTTTGGAAATGTGGATGATTTTACAGATGAATTAATTCAATTTTCAAACTATTTGTCTGATTGTTCTGAGCTTGCTGAGATTAATGACTTGTCTTCTCCTATGTGTCTTGAATCATTTACGGTGTACTAGTGGAGGCAGTCTTCTCGCAAGCTTTCCAAAATGTTGACATTGCATACCGAATCTACCTAACGCTTCCTGTGGCTAATACCAAAGGCGAGAGGTCTTTTTCCGTTTTAAAAAGAGTTAAAAATTATTTGCGATCTACCCTTAGTCAAGAAAAATTGTGTGATTTATCTCTACTCGCCATCGAGTCTGATCTCACAGGAGTCATTGACTTCGAAGAAATCATCGATGAATTTTCAAAACGTAAGGCAAGAAAAAAAGCCACTGTAGAGACGTAGAGTTGATAAAATATTTTGATTAGTACTCGTACTGAATAACACTGTAGTGATTAGTTATATAATTATATATATATACATATATATTTATATATTATATATTTATATATATATATATTATATATATAATTTATATATATATATTTATATATATATATATATATTATATATATATTATATATATAGTAATTAGTAGCATATATTGATATACTGAATAACACTGTAGTGATTATTATTATATATATATATGTTACATATATTATATATATATATATATAATATATATATATATATTATATATATATATATATAATACTATATAGTATATATATATATAATATATATATAATTATATATTATATAAGTAATTAGTAGCATGTATTGATATATTGAATAACACAGTATTAGTATTAGTATTTTATAATATATATATATATATATATATATAATATTATATATATATATATATATATTATTATATATATATATTAATATATATAATAATAGTAGCATGTATTGATATGAAATTCTACTTTGATGATATATGACGCTAATATGTTTAGTAGCACATACATATTTTGATAATTTGTCTTTTATAAATTAATTGAAACGTTTTGATAATGTATTTCTTTTAATTAAATTTATATTTTTATTTTTCATTATTTGTGGAAAATTATTTGTCTTCTCAAAATTACATTAATCCTTTTGTTATGTTATTTATGGAAAAGGGCCCCGCAATGTCTTAATCCGGCACTGCTGCAGTATCTCCTAATTTTATTTTTTTACTTAATATTTGGCTTTCTTTAGCCTTTTTTCTATTTGCAAGCCCTCAATATTGCCCCACCTTATTGATTTTTTGTGAGGAGTTTTCTTTAATTGCAACTCTTTTCTTTTTCTGCCTTCTAATATTTTGGTAACACTTAGTAAGCGCAATATTTGATGTTCACATCGTAAGAATTTTTTAACTTTTATATTTTTTATATTATATATTTTATATATTTTTAATGAAATATAATATATTCCCCCTTTTTTTGCTAAGAATATTAAGTTTTCTTTTATTCTTAGTTTCCTTAGTTTATAATTTTATTTGTCTATTTTGTTATAATCTGCACACTTTCTCTCAGCATAGATCAATTTATGATATTAGTCTTTTTCAACTGTTGTGCTTAAAGTATTTTTTGTTTTATTTTATTTTTTTACATCTACTATTCTCACTCTGTTTGAGTCATCTTTGTAAACTTTTACCTATTTTTCCAAAATCGCACATATTTCTGGTTTGAAGTCATCTATTAAAAGAACAAAATCTTTTTTGTGTGATTCCTTTTCTGCTAACCATTTACTTCTTTTCTGCAATAAAGGCAGATATTCTTTAATCCATCTTTTCCAAAATAAGTCAGCAAGATATTGAACTTGTTTCCATCTTTTATATAAGTAGCAATCTTTATCTTGAAATAAACCTGTGGGAATGTCATATTACCTTTGAGGGTTAGTATATGATTTGGTTTTAAAGCTTCTAAGATTTCTAAATCATTGGAAATTGGTCGGTTATTTATAATGAATTCTATTTCACAAAACAAAGTGTTCAAGTTATCATCTGTCAACCTTATTGGTTGTTCTGAAAGTGAAACTTGCAATATGTTTCTTACAGTTCTAATATGTCTTTCAAAATGACCTCCTTTATGAGAAGAATGAGGGGGTTGGAATAACCACTGTATTTCTTTTTGCTCAAAAAATTTATTTACTTGCTTATTATTCCAATTTTTAATTTGTTCTTTTAATTCTTTATTAGCTTTTACAAAGTTCAATCCATTATCTGATCGGATCAATTTCACATTACCTCTGCGGCTGATAAATCTTTTTAGAGCATTGATAAAATCATCAGTATCTAATGAATATAACATTTCTAAATGTATTGCTCTACTACTTAAACATGAGAATATTAATCCATATCTTTTTTCTCTTACTTTCCCTCTTCCCCTTATAACAAGAAATGGACCAAAAACATCGATTCCAATGCTCGTAAAGGGTGGTATATCACATTCTAATCTATCTCTGGGCAAATCTCCCATCAACTGTTGAGTTGGTCTTGTGTGGAGCTTTCTACAAATTATGCAATCTTTCAGAATTTTCTTAATACTTCTGTTTGCTCCAATGATATAGTACTTTTCTCTCAAAGCATTTAAAACTTTGTTTTCCTAAATGTCCATTAATTCTATGGTAATGTCTTATTATAAGCACTGTGATATGACTATTTGGCAAGATAATTTGATGTTTAAAATCATATGATACATCATTCAGATTTTTATTCCTCCCACCTACCCTTAAAATTCCTTTATCATCTAAAAATGGTAGGAATTTTGCTAAAATGTGCCTTTTTGGTAAAGCTTCTTTCTTTTTTATTTTGTATTGTATATCATGAA
Source organism: Trachelipus rathkii (assembly GCA_015478945.1). Lineage (NCBI taxonomy): Eukaryota > Metazoa > Arthropoda > Malacostraca > Isopoda > Trachelipodidae > Trachelipus > Trachelipus rathkii. The sequence goes on from JABUQX010012275.1 coordinate 7,111, forward strand.
ATTCTTTATTTTGTACATATTTGTATATAGCTTTTTCTGCATTTTTTAATTCTGTGATTGTCATAGGACCTTTATTCCAGTTTTTCTTATGCAAACTTTCTTTAACTCTTAAAATTCATGCTACTTTTACTTTTAATTTCATCCAATCTGACACAGAATGTATGAGCTTGTCTGTTGCACTTTCTTTTAATTGTATAGCCATTATAGGTTTATTTTTTTATAATTTCATCATTTTCATCATCTAATTTATGTTCTATATTTTGATCAGGCCAATAAGCTTTGTCTTTATACAAAAATTCTGGACCAGTGCTCCATAGTTTATTGTTCAAAAACTCATTAACTAAACTTTACTTGCTATATCTGGTATTATTTAGCTTGGCTGGTACATAATTTCTATTGGCTTTATTTATTTGTGCCATCTAATATAGGAAGCTCTTTTGTTACAAATCTTTGAATCGTTTTGAATCATTTTAATATTGTAGATAGCAATCTACTTTAATCCAAAAATATTCTTGGCTAATGTTCATAATCTATTATTTTTAAAATTTGTGTATGTCAACAGCTATTTTGGAATTGAGACAGTATAGGGATAGTTAACATCAATTTTATATTTAAATGGTATCAATCTGGTTTTTAGATAATACCAAATGAACAAAGTTACTTCATCATTCTTTCTCCAATGAATCATTATGTATACTATTGCAGCACATGCAACTGTGAACCATCTGAAAAATAATGTTATTCTACCCTTTTATACTTTAGACAATTTGGATTATATGGCCTAGGAACTTGAAAATCATTTAGCTTGTTAACATCATTTAGCCATTTTATGTAACCTTTTTTTTATATCTGATGGGATTTCTTCATCCCAATTAATTTTTTTATCACATAAATTTTGAAATATCTTTTTAGCTACCACTAGTACTGGGCTAATAAATCCCAGTGGATCATATATGGAAAAAATGCAACTGAGTATACCTCTTTTTGTCAATTTTTTATTCTGTATGTCTACTCTAGCCTTTATTAAATCAATTTCTGGGTCCCAACTTAAACCTAATACTTTTTGTGAAGGTAATTTATCCAAGGATATGTTTATTTCTTTAAAATCTTTGCTCATATCTTGTTTATCAATATTTTCTAAAAAAAAATCCTTGAATTACTTGCTACTTGATGCAGATTGAACCCACTATTTTTTAAATTTCTTTTACTTCTTTATAAATTGCTATAGCCTCATTTTCTGACTTCACAGACTTTAAACAATCATCAACATAAAAATTTCTAAGTATGGTATCTTTGGCTAAATTACTGAATTTTTCTGCTTCAATTACATTTGTAGTTTGCTTCAAAACATAATTTGCAATAGAAGGAGAGCTCACACTTCCAAATATGTGAACTTTAACTCTATATTCCTCTGGAGTTTTATCTAAATTACCATTTGGAAACCATAAGAAGAGCTGATAGTCTTTATCAAGTACTTGTATTTGATAAAACATCTCTATATCTGCTATGAAAGCATATTTCTCCTGTCTAAACTTTAAAAGTATGCCTTGTAGATTGGAAATATAGTCTGGGCCTGTAAGTAAACTATTATTTAAAGAAATACCATTATATGGTAAAGCTGCATTAAACACTACTCTTAATTTTTTCTTTTGTGGGTGTATTACACTATGATGTGTTAAATAATATCTTTCATTGTTTAATAGTTCATGTTTCTCAACTTTTTCTGCAAAATTAACTTTAGCATTTCATCTATGTTATCACTATACTGTACAAAATATTCTTTATCTTTCAAAAATTTACCTTTTAATGAGTACAATCTTGCTAAGGCTTGATTTTTGTTATTAGGAAAATGTTGATTTTCCCTTTTGAATGGTAAACCAACTTGAAATTTACCTGTGTTTGTTCTTTTCAATGTATTTTCAACCTTATTTTTCCACTTTAAATCTTCCACACTGTCACAGACTTGTTCAGGATTCTTTTCAGAAAGCTCTCTTAAGCAATATTTTTCAAGCAAATTATCATCTTTTCTTGTATTATCTGGGTTTTGTGACATCTCAAACTCATGAATGCTGGGATACCATCTGGTGTTGAACCTTGCAATGCCCAACCAAATGGATACTTAACTGCAAAAGGATAATTATAATGACTTTCTACTACTTTCATTGTCTTTAACAATTCACTTTGGTTCATCCCTATTAACAATCCTATTTTTGATTCTATAAAGTTGAAGGGCACATGATTCAAATATTCTAATCCATTTATATCTTTGATAGATGGAGACTCTTCTATTTTAAAGGGCCAATTTTCCTTGCAGTATACATTATTTATGGTTTCAGATTTCCTCATTTCAATATCATAAATATCTAGAATGTTTAGTATGTATGTTTTTATTTTATTTTGTCCATACATTTGTTGTTATGTCTATATCTTTAATGAGGTTTGACATATGACATACCTTAATTCTGTAGCAAAATTTTAAATCCACAAAACATTCAAAAAATATGGTGTCTAAACCCATATAGGTTTCAATCACTTTATCTTTACCTTTTAGCTTGATTTTAACTGGCACCGCAGGATATAATAACTTTCTATTACTTACTTTTGTTTGGAAGTTTTTTGTCTCATTACTTCCTGATTCTTTTGACTCTGGTTTTTCTACTTTATCTATTAAATTTACAGTGAGTGCTGTTGATGAAGAGTTTGAGCTGTTTTGTTCTTTCTTTGTTGAACTGCCATTTTCTTTTTCTCTATGGAGAAATGTTAGATGTTGCTTATTACATCTTTCACATTTTTCTGGCCTTTTACAATTACTACTAAAATGATTTGATCTGAGGCACTTAAAGCATAATTTATTGTCTTTAATGAACTTTATTATTTCATCTTGGCTTTGTTTTTCTAGAATTTTGCATTTAATTATACTATGATTGTCCTTTTTGCAAAAATTACAAAACTGAGATTTATTATTATTATTACTACTACTACTACTATTACTACTACCATAATTCTTTTTATTGTCATTATTATTATTCCATTTCTTCTTATTATTAACATTTTATTGTTATTTCTATGGTCATTATTATTTTCCTTTGTATAAAGTGACTTACCTTTTTCACATTGCAATTTTGTTTGTTTTGGTTTGGCACCAGTGCCAAGTTCTCCAAATAATGGTGTATTCATGATCCTTTCTTCTTTTTCAACAAACTTTGTGAATATACTAAAATTTATCTTTTTATTTTCTTCATACATATTATCCACTTTATTTCTCCATTTATCACGCTGTTTATAGGGAAGTTTTTTAACTATTCCATAAATAGCACCAGTAGAATTCAATTCATTTAAAGGTGAAACATTTTTCATGGCATTATTAATAGCATCTAAAAACAAAGAAAATTCTACCATAGCTTCACCATCTTCATTCTTAATATCAACCCAATCCTCTAACTTTTTCAAGTATGTATTAGCAATAACTTGTTCATTTCCATACTGTTTCTCGAGTTTGTCTACTGCTTTTTTATAACTTATATTTTCATCCATATGCATACAACATCTCACAATGCTTTGTGCTTTGCGTTCAGTATACTTGATTAAATAATAAAAAAGCTTTGTTCCATTTATTTTCCACATTTTCCTTCTATTTGGTTTTAAAAGCTAAATAAATTCTTTACAATTTGTTAGATCATTTCCGAAAACACCTCAAGGCTCACATATTGGTGGGGATTCCTGATACTTGCTTCCTAACCTTTGTTTTAAAAATTTCTGCTAGTTTTAAGACTCCTGATTATTATTTTCAACTCTACTTTTTTATTTTAGTTTCTGAAAAATTTACATTTTTTATTCTCATTTTTTTACAGAGGTATCGCTGATACTGAAAATTGGCTTTTCTAACTTTTGTTGCAATTTTTTTAATGCAATTGCTGAAAAGTACTGTAAAAATGACTACATATGTTGGTACAACATCTAAATTTTTCTTGTCCCTTTTTGCCAAGTATTGTTTTGTGCTCTTGTAATTTTATTTTACTTCATTTCTATCAAGTAATAAAGTTTGTGCTATTGAATTTTTGAACCTTTTGAACTAGATATACTTACTTTACTCACTTTACTTGAAATGTTACTAAACACTGTCTTGTGGTTAATCTTTGGCTCAATTCATGACCAATATACTTTGAAATGTCACTTTTCCACTCATAATCTGGTTCAAATTTTTGTGTGAGCCACTGCTTTATTTTATCTGACTCTAGATATTCTGCTGTTAATTCACTACATGTATTTTTTAGAGCTTCGACTTTAGCGTCTAATTGAAGTTCGTCAGATTTGATCTCGAGAACTTAAGTCTATTTTATTTATGAAGGCATGCCATAATTTGCCTTTAATATTATTTATTTTATAAGTCACTGCAGAAGGTTCCCTGTAGGCACTTTTAAACCTCCTTCAGTTATTTCAGTTTCATCTATATTTTCCATTTCTTTTGTTTGTTCGATATTGCTCATTTTATTATTTTTTACTATTAAAAACTAAACTTTTATCAAACTCATTCACTCAATTTATTTTATATAAAAAAAATAAAAGAAGGATGTTAATTTTAATACATACAGATAAATAATATATACAGATAAATTTTTATATGCCTTATATATAAGTTTACCTGTATATATTTTTTATTTATTTTATTATTATAATTTTTATATTATACTTAAATACTTAAATGTTTTCGTTGGTCGGATAATCGTTCCTCACATCTGAGCCTAACAACTTCTGTATTCTTCATCCAAGAATTCTTCTAATTAGAAGAACTTTGTTAACTTCAAAATCCTAACATCAGGTTTGAATACTCCTTTTATTTCTTGGTTATTGAGCTGAACTGGTTCTAATGAAATAAAAATATATATATCATTAAATAAATAAAATATATTAAAGTACAAATACTAAACACTAAAAAATAAACAATAATTATACATAATTATCCATAATATCATTAAAAATAGTTTACATGTTAAAAAATAGAAATTATTTTTTTGGACCTTTTTTTTATTTTTGTCCTTATTAGCTTTTGCCTTTTTTTAAAAAAAACTCTTGTTTACTTTTTACATCGCATATCACATTCACAAAACTATAAGATAATAATGTACTTCTAATTACTGATGAATTTCAGACTTGGCTAAGCTTTGGGTGGTATAAGTATTACTCAGGTTGTAGGGCTGCTTTTGCTCTATTATTCTATTGTGAAACTTGCTTGAAGATATTATTTACTCTTATTAAGCTTGGATTCCACCTCAATGTAATTTCTTCCTTGTGAAACCCGGCTATAGCTTCTTCAATAGTTATGGCTTTTAAGGATTCGGCTTGAAGATTCTAGTAATTGCTAGTAATTTCACCTCAATAGGGTTTCTCTT
>JABUQX010012275.1:17500-24234 GCA_015478945.1 Trachelipus rathkii
TATCCACATCATATACACATACTTAACGTTCACACCCCTCTCCTAGACATCTTACAGACATCCCTACTACTATATCCCTATGTGTGGGGGAAAAGAATTGCCTATATCCTTATATCACGTGTCTTAGAAGGCGACTAAGGACGGTGGTAGTTGGGTTGACTACCCACTACCACTTATCTCTTGCCAGGAATGCTAATGCCAGCCTCGGAGAAGGTCGTGATCGCCGTAAACGGCCTTCTATCTTTCAGGCGAAAATGTATGAATCGTATGGGTACATGGAATGTCAGAGGAATAAATGTTGAGGAAAAGAGGAGAGAGAGATGATGAAAGTATTGAAAATGCGGAAAATTTGATTTGATCGCTGTGACTGAAACAAAGATGAAGGGAAACGGTGAAAATGAGTGCTGTGATGTGAAATGTGTGTGTGTGCTGGTGTAGAAAGGAATGAGAGAGGGGGGGAGAAGGAGTTGCAATTTTGATGAGTGACTTGTAGTACAGAGCTATGGTAGACTTTGTGTGTGTGAGTACTAGAATTCTAATGGTTAAATTTAAATTTGAAAAGGTCAAGGTATGTGTGGTTATGACGTATGGTCCATCTGAGGGAAATGTTGAAGAGAATACGATTTTCTGGGATAATCTGAATGATGTTTTGGATGGGGTGAGTAGGATCTTCAGATTGATTGTGTTGGGGGACCTCAATGGTTGGATAGGTGATCAGAAAAGGGATGGTATGACAGGTGGTTTTGGGGTGTCGGGAGAAAATGAGAATGGTAGGAAGGTGATTGATTTCTGTGAGGAGAGAGGTATGCGTGTAAGTAATACTTTCTTTAAACACAAGAGTATTCATAAGTATTCTAGAGTTGGTGTAGGGAGATGATATCGATGAAAAGTATGATTGATTTTGTGTTGGTGAAGGGGGAGATGTTGAAGTATGTGTTGGATGTTAAATCAATGAGGGGATTAGGAATGGGATTATCGATCATTATGTTGTTCAATGTAAAATTAAGTTAGTGGGGGCTTGGATGGAGAGGAAGATGATACGGAAGAAAATGGGTAGAATTAAGAGTGAGAAGTTAAGTGAACAAGGTAATAACGATAAGTATCGAAGAACGCTCGCAAGTAAATCAGTTGAATGTGCACTAGTTGAAACTGAGCAAATCTGGGAGCAAATAAATGAAGCAATTGTTAGCAATGCAAAGGAAATATGTGGATGTGCTAAAGTAGGAAGTAAGAATGTTAACAGTGAGTGGTGGAATGAAGAGGTGATGTAAGCGGTTAAAAGTTAAAAAAGAAGCGTGGTTCAATGTACTAAAAGCCAATAATGAAGTTTCAATAGAAAGATGTTTGGAATTACATAAGGAGGAAAAAAGAACTACTAAAAGGTGCATACGTAGGAAAAAAGAAGAGATAAATGAACAGTTTGGGAGGAGGATAAATGGGGACTTACAAGGGAATAGGAAGCTCTTTAGAAGGAAGTGCGAAATGTTATGAATGAGAATATGGGGAACCTGTTTAGAATAATGAATAGGAATGGTGCTTTTGTAACTGATGAAATAGATGTGAGAGAAGTGTGGAAAGAACAATTCGAAAATCTGTATAACATTTGCAGTAATAAAGAGGTGATAATGAATGTGTGTGGGTTTGATAGTGCAAGATGGAATATGTATTTTGGGGATCGGGTCATTAGCAAGGAGGATGTAATAGGTAGAGTGAGAAAGTTGAAGAATGGTAAATCTGCAGGTATAGATGAAATTACTGGTGAAATGATCAAGAACGGAGGCGAGAAGGTGATTGATTGGATTTGGAAGTTGTATAATAAAGCGTTTATGGTGTGTATAGTTCCGAGGGATTGGAGAAGAGCAGTAATAGTACCCTTATATAATGGTAAGGGAGATAATGGGAACTGTAGGAATTATAGGGGAATTAGTTTATTGAGTGTTGTAGGGAAGATATATGCTGGTATTTTAGTCGAAAGAGTGAGTCGAGTAAATGAAGGACTGATTAGTGACGAACAAGGTGCGTTTGGGAGTAGTAGAGGATGTGTGGATCAAATCTTTACATTGAAACAAATGATTGAGAAAATGAGGGAGAAGACGAATAAATTGTATTTAGGTTTTCTGGATTTGCCAATGGAATATGATAGAATTAATAGGGAAGCTCTATGGCAAGTGTTAGTGATAATATGGTGTTGATGGTAAGAAATGTGAGTTTGGTAAAGGAGAGAAGAAAGGAGCATAATAGGAGGGAATAGCTGGGTTTTGTGAGAGGGTATGGTTGTGGACCATCTGGGCCAAGAGATGAACCCTACATTGACGATATGCAATAGTGATGGTCCGTCGCGGTCCCGTGAAGCTCTAGGGTGGATTTTCTGACTGCGACGTGTTCTCACTAATAGGTATAGAGGGGGCGGTAAGGCTGGGTTTTCTTTTCGACTTTTGTCATATTCTTCTACTGCTTTTCTGTTTCCGGTGCGTTGCATACCATCAATTATTGTTTATACTACTAATAATTACTTGTCTGTGAGATATTTTCTTCCAAAGACAATATTAACCCTTGGCGACTTGCCCACAAAGTATTTATATATATATATATATATATATATATATATATATATATATATATATATATATATATATATATAACATATATATATATATATATATATATATATAAATAGCATATATATATATACATATACTCTTTCTTACTATAATAGCTTGATAATAATACTCATGGTCATGATGATGATGATATATATATATATATATAACCTTATATATATATATATAAAACTAACTAACTAACTAATATATATATACTTTGCTAACTGCATAATATATATAGCATAGCAACTGCAGTATATATATATATATATACTCTAAATATATATATATATATATATATATATTAATATCAATATTTTACAGTATGAAGAGGGAACAATTACTTTTCCGAACGTCCAGTGTATTTTTTGTTGTCATTTTGTTCACTCTGTTGTTGGACACACGCGTACACACACACACACTATATATATATATATATATATATATATATATAATAATATATATAACCTTAACTTAATATATCTATTCTTTAACATAATATAACTTAATATATATGTATATATATATATTTTATAATAACCAATAATATATATAACTTAATATATATATATACGAGTATATATATAAAAAGATAATAACATAATAATATATATATATATATATATATATATATATATATAACTTAACCTAAAATAATAAAATATATACCCCTGTATATGTATATATATATACCTAATAACCATATATATATATATATATATGGATGTTAAATATTGCATATTAATCGTAATTATATAAGATGTAAATAAAGAAAGAACAATTAATTTTAAGGTAAAGAATTTACTGCCTTCTCCGGGAGTGAACCACCGCCATGTTGCGAATGAGGACAATATACCCGATGCTTTACCACTGGACCATCCCACAACCCAAAAAAAGTTGGATTCAAGAACAGTATTAAAGCAACCGAGATGATATGAATAACTGCTTATCTAATGTAACACTACCATTCCGCACGAAAATGACCGCGACTTTTTGACCTTTTCTGACCGCGACCTTTTTTTGAGCTCGAATTTTTACCTGACCTTGACCTTTTTGTGCCTTCACCTTTTTGGGCCTTGACCTTTTTTCGACCAACCCTTTGGTCTTCCATGGGTCATTTTGGCCCACGGTATTACAGCACTAATTTTTGGCAAGCTTCATTTTTCAGGCAGCCCCTGATTTTTGGCAACCTTCGAAGAAAGGAGTTATATAGCTAGGGCGTAAGCAGCTCGTTGTACCTATTAACTATTTTACGCCCCTAATTTTTCGACCATGGGTCAATTTTGCCCACAGTAATTTTTGATCTTCATTTAGGGACTTAGCCCTATTTTTGATGTCTTAACTTTTTTGTCCTTCCCCTTTGCTCCAAAGCTTGACAAATACCATGGGTCAATTTTGACCCACGTTAATTTATTTGTCCTTCATGGGTCAATTTTGACCAACGGTAATTATTGTCCTTCCTTTAAGGGCTTAGCCCTTTTTGTCTTAACCTTGTTTGACCATGATATTTAGGCCCTGACCCCAATAAAATTCATTTTCCCACCTAGAACATCTATTTATGTATCATAGAGGCTACCTGCGAAATTTTTTTGATCCAAACTCTCGTTCCGTGTCTCCGTTAAGTAACTTTGTCCACACACACACACACACACACACACACACACACACACACACACACACACACACACACACACACTTACACTTATACACATTCAATATGACGCCGCCCACACATTCATATGACACTTACATTTACGCCCATACGTACAAACACACTGCCAACCCTTTGGTCGTCCATGGGTCAATTTTGACCCACGGTAATTTTTTGTCCTTCCTTTAGGGACTTAGCCCTTTTTGATGTCTTAACCTTGTTTGACCATGATATTTCAGCCTTGACCCCGCCAAATACCATGGGTCAATTTTGACCCACGCTAACTTGATGGGTTTAGTGGTCTCCAATCACCGTAAGAAGTATCTAGTGATGTTCTATTAGTGTTCTATGAGTATTAGATGAGTGCCAGGTGAGTGCCAGGTGGTGCCAAGTGAGTGCCAATGAGTGCCAATGAGTGCCAAGTGAGTGCCACATAGTGCAAGTGAGTGCCACATAGTGCCAAGTGAGTGCCACTTAGTGCCAACTGAGTGCCACATAAAGCCTTTTCTAGCCTCCCTGAGCCTAGAATAGCCCTAATATGGTGTCTACCTAGGTAATAAGGTAAGAGGAATCGAGATGGTGTATTACAATCTGCTAGAATGCTTCCTACTACGAGTTAGTATTTTTATATCACGCCAGTGACAGAATATATATCTAAAGAGTTACACAGTTGAGACAGTGACCGCAAACGTTTCCGAGTCGAGTCCGCGTCCGCAGTTGAGCACCGTCGCGAAACCGCCCGCCGCGTGCGCCCGCAGGCGCAGTATTTCTCGCCCGCCGCGTGCGCCGCAGGCGCAATATTTCTCGTACCCGCGCGCGCCCGCGGGCTCAATATTTCCCGCGTAACCGCCGCCGCGTGCGTACGCAGACGCAAAATTCCCACGTGAACGAAAAATATGATATCAATGTGCCAACTATTCAAAGAATATCGTTTCAAATATACTATGAGTCATTCATTTTTACTACAATTGTGCGAAATTTTTTAAAAATATATACTTTACATACCTTAAAGCAGTAAATGAGTAAAAATAGGGGTGTTATTACCTAACACCTAGGGGATTAGTATGCTTTTTGTTTTACTGCTTTACTGCTTTACTCTCTGCTTTACTGCTTTAGCTCACTCTTCTTTACTGCTTTAACTCTCTGCTTTACTGCTTTTACACTCTTATACATTACATACCTTAAAGCAGAAAATCAGTAAATAACCTAACACTAAAGGGATTAGTATGCTTTTGTTTTACTGCTTTACTGCTTTAACTTTCTACTTACTGCTTTAACTTTCTGCTTTACTGCTTTAACTTTCTGCTTGCTACTGCTTTAACTTTCTGCTTTACTGCTTTAACTTTCTGCTTTACTGTTTTAACTCATATATTTATTAACATTATGTTTTTCTTTTATATTTTTATTTTTGTTTTAATACTTTTTTATTTTGTTTAATACTTTTTATTTTGTTTTAATACTTATTTTAATGTTAGAATAAAAACACACAGAGTTTCTGTTATATAAACATTTTATTTCACTACAACTATACGAAATTTCTATTAAAAACATGTGCTTTTACTGCTTTACAGCTTTTAATTAATCTCGTATTATTATTCACTTGACGGGTATGGATGTGGAGAAATTTACGTTCGAGTCCGGCTACATGTCTTGTAGCTGGTCCAACAGGCTGTGGTAAATCCTTTCTATTATTAAATATTTTTAAAGGAAATGGAGATTTTGAACAAGCACCTGTAAAAATAATATTGGTGATATAATGTTTATCAGGAAAAATTTAAAGAATATAAAGATGTTATTCAATTTCACGAAGGCATATACGATATTAGGTCGCTGGACAATATACATGGACATAAACACAAAATTATTGTATTAGATGATTTAATGCACAAATTGAATTTGGAAATAACAGAAGCGTTCACAGTTTATTCTCACCATCTAAATATCTCTGTGTTTTTCATAACGCAGAATATTTTTCATCAAAGCAAGCATATGCGAAGTGTTTCTTTAAACACAGTATTTACTGTTGTTTGGCCAGAGAAGAGACATGAGTCAAATTGATGTATTGGTATTGGAAACTCAAATGTTTCCCCTTCAAAGGAAGAGTTCAAAGTATAAAAGAGGTTACTTCGATCCCCACGGTTATTTGATGTGAAGACTTCACCCCAAAAAGCTTATACAGAGTGCTGCTCCGTATCAACATTCTTCCCTATGAGATAGAAACTTTATACATACCTGAATAATGGGTGCTCTAGTTGCAAGTATTTACCTCTTATAAAAAATTTAAAAGTTGAAACCATCTTCAAAACGTAAACTAAGGTAGTGAGGGATGAGAAATTCGTCAAAAGTGTGTATGTGGAAGTCTGTTTAAATCTTATAAAGGAAATGTTCCTTCTGCTCAGGCCTCAGAAGGTAAGCTACGTCGTTGCATAGGAAACATCATTAAAACTCTCCCTCCCAACATTAAGAAATTTGAAAAATAA
>JABUQX010012276.1:0-2500 GCA_015478945.1 Trachelipus rathkii
TCTTTTCTTCTCTCATGCCTTTTGTCGTTATTCCTCCCTCTTTTCGTCTTCCTTCTTCCTTCTTCCCTTTTTTCTTCTGCTTTTTCTCTCTCTTTTTTCTTCTTTCTCTCCTTCTCTTTCGCTTCTTTCCCTTCAGTTCGGATAAGCCCCCTTTTTTCTTACCTCTCTTCCCTATTTAATTATTTCCTCCACTCCTATATTTCTCCTTAACTCTCACCCCTCTTTTCCAGCTTTCTTCTTCCTCTTTTGTATCTCTTTGTTTTCTTTTTTTCCTCCCCTCGATTATCTTTCCTTTCTCCTCTCCCCCTTTCCCTCTCCTTCTCTTTTTCTCTCTCTTTTCCTTTTTCCTCCTTTCCTCCTCCTTTTCTCCTCTCTCTCTTTCTTCCCTCTTTCTTCCTCTTTTTCTCTCTGCCTTTTTTTTGCTTTCCCTCCCCTCCTTCGCATTCCTTTCCTTTTCCCTTTTTCTCTCCTTCCCCTCTTTTTTCTTCCTCCTCTTCCTTTTTTCCTCTTCCTTTCTTACTCCCCTTCTTTTCATGCTTCAGCCTTCATACATTTTTCTTATCTATCGTTCGTGGGATTCTTTTCTTTTCCTTCCCCTCCTATTTTTAATGAGCCCACCTCCTCCCTCTCCTTGCCCTCTTTTCTGCCTCTCTTCCCTTTTTCCTATTTCCTCATCTTTAATTCTCTCTTTTCTTCCTCCTTTGTTGATTTCTTCCTCTTTCTCTCTTATTTATTCCGTTTTATATCCATTCTTCTCTTCCCTGCCTTTCCCCTTTTCCCCTGCCTCCTCTTTTTCTCTCTGTTTCCCTTCCTCCTTTCTCCCTCCTCCTCATTTGTTCCTTTTCCTCCTTCCTTTAACTACTTCCCCTTTTTTCTCTCTTCTTTTTGTCTTTTACCTTTCCTTGAATTTCCTCTCTCTCCCCCTTTTTCCCTCCCTCCCCTCTTTTTATTCTCTCTTGCCCTTTTTCATGACTTTCCTCCTCTCCTTTCTTTTATGCCTTCCTTCTCCCCTGCTTCCCGTTTTTTTCTTCCTCTGTTTCTCTCATTCGTTTTTTCTTTCTTCCTCTCCCTACCTCTCTTTTCCCTTCATCTCCCCATCGTTCAATCCTCGTCCCCGTTTTTCTTTCTCTACTTCCCTTTCGCATTCTTCCTTCCCTATCGTTGATTAACATACATTCCCTACCTCCTTTTTTTTGCTTCCTCTCTTTTCGTTTTATCTCTTCCTCCGATGTCATTGTATTTTATCGCTAAAAACAAATTTAATAAAATACTTTTTTTTCTCCTCCCTTCCCTTTTTCCTCTTTCCTCCCCCTCTTTCTTTCTCCTTCCTTCTCCCTTCTTCCCTTTTTTTTTTTAATCTTTTACCTGTTCATCTTTTGTTATCGTTTTTAATTACTCTTCGGCTTTCCTTCCTTCCCCCTTTTCTCTCTTCCTCTTTTCTCTCTTCCCTTGTCCTTTTACTCTACCCTTTCCTTTTTCCTTCCTTCTTCCCTCTTCCTTTTTTTTCTTCTCTTTTGCTCTGATTTGTTTCTTCTTTCCCCCCCCTCCCTTCTCTTTCCTTTCCCTTCCCTTTCCTCTCCTCCCTCTTTTTTCCTCCTCTCTTTTCCTTTCCTCCTTTCTCCTCCTTTGCTTTTCTCTCTTGGCTAAATTCTACTTTTCTGTATTTTTCTTTCTCTTCATTTTATTCTTTTCTTCACCTTCACTTTCTTCCTTTCCCCTTTTTCCTTGTGCTCCTCCTTTTTCTTCTTTCTTCCCCTTTTGCTCCTTTCTTCTCCCTTCCTTCCCTCCTTCTTCTTGGTCCTTTGTTTGTTCCTTTTCTATCTCTCTTTTATTCTCCTTTCCCTCCCCCTTCAATATGCCTTTCCTTTTCCCCCTTTCAATATCCTTCCCTCCCCTCCTTCTAATATACCTTTCCTCCCTTCTTCTCACCTTCCTTTTTCCTACATAAAACACGCTGCCCTGTTTTTTTCCTTCTCTTCCTTTCATCTTCCTTCTTTCCCTTCTGATTTCTTTCCCTTTCCTATCTTTTTCCCCCTTTTTCCCTCTCATCCCCTCTTTTTTCATCTCTTGTCATTTTCCTCTTTTCTTCTTCCCCATCTTCTTCTTCCTTCCCTTCTCCCCCTATCTCCCCTTTGCTTCAATTCTTTTTTCTTCTGTCTCTCATTTTTCCCCTTTGCTTTTCCTTATTCCCCTTTTTCCTCTCCTTCTCCTCTTTTTTCTTCTCTCTTCCCTTTTTCCTCCTCTCTTCCTCCCATTCCTTTTCCCTGACCTTTCCTCTTTCCTTTTTCTTACTCTTTTCGCCCTCTCTTCCCTCTTCTACCGCCCCCCTTTTCTCCATTCCTCTCCTTCCTCCTTCTCTCGCCCCCCTCTTCTCTCTCGCCTCCTCCCTCCTCTTCTCCCTTCTCTCCCTCTTTTTTTTTCTGTAAAAATTGTTACGACCTCTTTTCTTACATTCCTTCTTCTCCTTCTCCTCCTCTTTTTCTTTTTCTTTCTTTCTTTC